>PVJA010004283.1:0-87429 GCA_004027025.1 Myocastor coypus
AAAAAAACAAAAAAAAAAACAAAAAAAAAAACCTCACTCATAAGCCTTCCATACCCTGGTCTAAAACTGAATTCCAAATAACACTCAATATTAAGATCCCGTCCTGACATAATTAATACGTGGAGACTGGCTCCTTTTTAATTGTGCTCCTACTATGTGGTAAACACTGTGTGTGGCATCAAGATAGTTTACAAAACCAAGGAAGAGTCAGATCCTCCATTAGGAACTTATCTACAAGTCAAATGAAACATGTACATAAATTTCTTATATTGTAGAAAGCTCTAAATATCTGAAGATATACAATTAAAGGTTATGTGGTTTCATGGTTCAATTTTAAAACAATGCCATGAAAAGAAAAATAAAACCAAACAGCCAACATCTGTTGAGCATGCACTGCACGGTCCCACCTGGGGACAGGAAGCAAAGCATGGAGGAGAAAAGGCGTGAGCAACCAACGACAATTCCTGTGTCAGGATAATGACCCACGAGACATCGCCCCGCAAGCTCGGGCAGCCTGGGTGGAAGCACGGGGGTCCCGGAGGTGGAAGCCGGGGCTCCGATGCTGGGGAGTGGCTCTGGGGCGAGATGGGTGCTGACGGCGCTGACCCTGCGGTCACCTCACGGAGGCACTGCACTGGTCTCTGAGCTGTGGCTTCCTCTCTAAACAATCTAGTGGGGGAAACTGCGTGCTACAGATTGGGGAACGTGGCTCAGGGCGAAGGAAGAACTGGCCGAGGGACACACAGGACTTCAGTGTGTGCTTGTCCCCCTGCACCATGCTGCTTCCCTGGGCCAGCGTGGAGCACAGTGCAGCTACACCTGCAGGCCTGCTTGTTTCCCACTGGAGCAACCTTTTCGCCATGACTGATATAACTTCAGCCTACCAACTTGGCTGTGTAATGAATTTCTCTCGTGGGCAGCACACACACACACACACACACACACACACACACACACACACACCCCAAATTATTCTGTAAGACAAGCAAAAGCAAGGGGGGAAAAAAAACTCACAAGAAGACGAAGGAAACCACGATACCAAACTCCCCAAGTTCCTAAACGCATAGCTGTAAAGTGTGTGCAACTCGACAGCATATGGCAAATCAATTACTAGTTTAAATCTTAAAACAAAAACATGGCAAGTGTGGTACAGAAATAATCAAGAACAACAGTTCGGTTTAGATTACTGTGGGCCACTAGAGTTTTGAATACAATTAATCATCATTCCAGGCAATGGGAAGCCATATTGACACTTATTCCTAATTTGAATATTTAATTAGGGTGAAGTTCTTCATCAAATTATCGCAGAACTGGGAGAAAGCCTGGAAGACTTACACAATTACTGCCTTAACCCCTTACCACCTGCTCCCTGAGAGCACAGGGCTTCCTGGCCGGCTCTGTGGAGAGGACCTGCTCCAGCTCTGACTCCCAGGCCTGGACACTTGGGGTGGGGGCGCTGGTGAGGGGTTTCAGCCAGGGCAATGGGAGCCACAGACCAGCCAGGGAGAGGTCTCAGGGAGTGCTCTGCGTGCGGCTGGAGTTCAGACCTGATTTGGAAAATGAACCCTGAGCAAAGACAAGACCAACACGGATGGTGTCACTACCTGCCAGCTGCAGCCATGTACCTGTCACCATATTCCTGCCAACGTGGTGTCCTTAGCTTCATCTTACATGAGGAGAAACTGAGGCTCAGAGGAGTGCTACTCGTGGGAACGCTGCCTGTGAGTGCAGTGAAGATGGCCATAATACTCATCTCGCACACACATACACACACACACAGACCCCAAAAATAATGACAAAGGAAATGCTGGGGGGCGGGGCGGGGACACAACAGTGTATTCCAAGCTGCATTTTGGGCGCTCCTCATTGTGCTGGCTCACAGGGAGGAAGGTCAAACCTAGGCCTCCTCCTCAAGCACGACATAGTTTAAATCTTGGGACTCAAAAGGCACCACTGGTGGGGCCAGGGAGATGTAGCTCAGCAGTCTGAGCACCTGCCCAGTAAGTGCAAGGACCTGGGTTCAATCCCCAGATCATCACAAGTCCAAGCTGTGTAGGGAGACCTTGTACCACATATGTAAATAAAGGATTTTTAAGAAAATGTACTACTGAATTCCTCAAGCCAGGAGGTCACAGTGTGGTTGTGGCCCACAGCCCACGACAACGAGGGAGGCGAGGGACAGTGAAGTTCCAGGAAGTAGCATTGTCCAGCCAAACCGAGGCAAGGGGACAAAGTGACAAGATGTGGCTGTCCCAACCCCAGGCCCAGGGGAGCCTTGGGAGGGCACAGTGGGCACAGCTGGTGTGCATAGGGAGGGGAAGGCCAGGAAAAGGACCCGGAAGTGTGAGCTCCTGCTTCTTCCTGCCACGCTGCCCATGCCCAGGAGCGCACCGCGAGTGTTCGTGTGCAGAGTACAGATCATGTGTCCTCTGTGAGTTTCAGTTTTATTACACAAAAAGAGCTTTGTTGCACCTCACAGAGCCTCTGTGACTCTGCAGGACCAAACACACGCATTGCCTTCAGGGCCAAAGGCTGACCCTGTACAACATGGCTGGCTGTGGAGGTCGGGGCTCTGCTAAGTCCGGCCTTGTCCACGGAGCACCCTGAAACGCTGAGAAGGGCGCCTCCCTGCGGTTTCAGATCAGCGAGTTCCAGTGAACGCTCTGGACAGGCCCAGCGACCCTCTGAGGGGCATCCTCACGGCTCCAGTCTCAAGGGCCGGGTCCCTGCCTTGGCCCGCAGCGGGCGACCTGGGATCCGTCAGGCCTGCTCCAGGCTTGCTCGTGATGAAGCAAATGGCGCCAGGAACTTTGAAACTTTCCTTTATATGTTACATTAATCCATATAAGAAAATCTCTTTTAATGAGGAGTGATGTAGTTACAAACTCTCCAGAGCCATAATTAGAGCAAACTAATTGAAGTTGTGTTTTGACACACTTTCCAAACTCGCGGGTGCCGGGTGACATATTCACAACACTGCTGCCGCACCGCCATGGCGCCGGCAAAATCATTAGGCTAATCACACTTATTTGCATTCTTATCATGCGGCAGCTCTCCCTTAAATACTGTTTCCACTATTGCTCCTTTACTCGAAGTTTCCACGGGAAGATATTAACAGTAATTATTAGTACTTTAGTGGAATTTTAATGTGAAGAATAACAACGCATATTAACATACATTGAACGGCAGCTCATTTTTTTAACCACTCTCAGAAAGTTGGGGTGCCCCTCAGTGCTCACCCCACAGCCAGGGGTGGCCAGATGCGAGCGACTGGCTTCACAGCAAAGGGGCCACATCTGGTGGGATCGAAAGCCTGGGCTTCTGATGACTCGGTTTGATGAGAAGTCTTTCTTCTCTCTCTCTCTCTCTCTCTCTCTCTCTCTCTCTCTCTCTCTCTTTCCATAGTTAAGCAGAAAATTTTTTTGAGCCATTAAAAAAAAAAAACCCTCTCAATTTACAACACAGTCTTTGGTAATAATGCTAATGAATTCCAGCAGGACAGGCTTTGGCCAGTCTCTGTCGCCACCCTCCTGGTGATTAAAGGCAGACGCAGGGGTGAGGCCTCCAGTGAGCAGGCCAGGGGCGGGGCGGGCTGGATCTGTCAAGGTGGAGGCGCCGTGTGCCACCAACAAGGCCAATTTTTTGGATGCTTAACTCAGACACTCACATACAGAGAGGAAGACTCGACAGCTCTAAATAATGGTTATTAATGACACTCTCTTCTGTAGTGACAAATTACTTCTGAAATTTAGAATCGAAGAGGGATGAAGAGGGAACATGTTCTGCTGAACGTGACAGGAAATTCCAGCAAGCACACAGAGTTTCTGCTCCCATAGTGGGAGAAAGCCTGGGTCCCTGGCTCCAGGTGCTGGACTCTGGCATGAGGGCAGAGATGAACACAGCCACCCCCCCCCCCCCCCCCCCCCCCCCCCCCCCCCCCCCCCCCGCCATCAACTCCTGGCAGCTCACGTTGGTGGCCCACAGTGCACCGCAGCAGTGAGAACTGAGAGAATCACAAGATGCTGGGTGTGCTCTGCCTCAGGGTGCGAGCTGGGCCTAGCTGGGGTCAGGCGGGAGAGTCGCCCAGGAGCCAGGCTTCTGGACCTGTCTTGGAATCAACAGAAGCAACCCCCACATCATCCGAGCTCAGGAGCAAATACCTTAACTGAAAATGCATGTTTGTGTTGAATTTAAAACTATCTGGGTGTATGTCACAGGATGCCAAATCTCCACTGGGGAAGATTTCAGTGGGTGAAGGAAATACTTCCTTGGAAGAAGGGCGAGGACCACATAAATACGCTTCTTCAAACTTGGGGAGCTTTGTTGCCTGAGTTACAATCCTAGTACCAATCTGCTGTTTTCCAAGTCACTGATTACTTTCAAAAAATAAAAAAGGAAACTAACTCTCACAGCTGCAGCAACAGTCCACCTCACGGTATTTATTCTCTACATTTAAGTTTTATTACACTTGAACCCTGCATGCCGAAACACCTACCTCCCATATAAAATAAATGAAGAAGAAAGCTGTGCCCCCGACCAGGGGCAGCACGCTTCCATTCCAGATGATCTAGTCTAATCTTATAAACTGAAATATTTAAAGAGTCTCTAAACCTTGCTGACCTTACTTCTAAAAACCAAGAACATATGGGCACTGCGAGCTTTTCATCTTCTTCCAGCCTACTAAAATAGCCACTTTTCCAAAATTCAACAGTGAGGGTGTTGCCAAACTCAGATTCATAACGGGCTGCGTGCGTGAGAGCGCTGGGCAGGCGGCGAACACTCTTCCACACAAAAAAAATAGCACACCCGAACAAAGGACCCGAGGCAACATTCCTCTCCTCCTTCCCAATCCATCGCCAGAGCTGTGGAAAATGATCTGGTTAGGGAAAGAAAGCTCTGCTGAGGAGGCTGTAGGGTACGGATAACCGTGGGCTGGATGGTCTCAGGAAGTCCTCAGGCTCCCTGCAGGCAGGCCAGGCTGAAGGTGGTCCGCAGGTCCCTGACAGCCCCTCCAAATCCTTCATTAATCAGACTCACCAAAGTCAGTCTTCCCTTGACTTCTTAAATCAAGGGCACCATCATTCAGCTCCTAGCATTGTTGTAAAGGCTGAAGCTATGTAGATGTGTGTATGTGTATGACCATGCATACATATGCGGATACGTCTCATGTGTTTACACAATGCCTGGCACAAGATGCTCAAAATGCTGTAGCTGAAATAGCAATGACGATGATGATTGTATTTATTCTAATAATAGTTATTATTAATATTATTCAACTGGAAACAAAACATCTGCTGCTCAAGGATATTCAGATTGAATTCTATCCTACCCATGGGCAAAACCCCGACCCAAATAAACTCAAAAGGCCTTTTGAAACTTACTGCGAGCAAAGGATTTTATTAAATATCCAAATTAATAATTGAAACCTTGCCTTGAAATACAACAGCATAGTTGGGGGGGTGCGTAATAAAACTCCAGGAAATAGCTCTGGTGTAACGCTCATTTTTACTTTATTTGGCGGCTAGATTTACACTGAGAGACCCAGGTGAAATATTCCGTAGAGCTACCTGCAAATAGACTGTCAGCTTCCACTCTGATAAAAGGTAAAATATCCTCCACTAAATGGTCTGGTTCACAAAACCGACCCTAAAGTGAACTGATAAATCTGTTCTGACACACAGAAAACTATTTTCATAATCCTGAAAAAGGCCTCTCTTCAAACCCTGGAGCAGGAGCTGGCTACACAAAGAGCCCTCACACACTCGAGCACTCCCCGGGCCCAGAAGGGAATGATTTTACATTTATAACCCTGTTTCCTGGGACAACCTCCACCAAAAAGCACACATAATCATCACAACCTCTGCGAAAAATAAGACACAAAAAAGTCACAACAACCACGAAGATAGCACATTTACAAGCAGCAAATACCTTGTCAAAATCTGTGCAAGAGACTGAGCGCCCAGGCCTGCTAGTAGGTGAGAGCTGTATTGAGTGATAGTCAATTCTTCATTAAATAGAAGCCCTGACTTCCCAAGAATCCCTATTAAAAATTAATATCAAAAAGTGTACTGCTCAGCCTAAACGCATCATTCATATCTAACAATACCAAACTGCATTCTAATGAAATTTCTCCTTCAAAATTACCCTGACACCAACACGAAGTTTGGTGCCGTTTTAGGGGCAGCCGTGGCTCCCTGTGCCAGTGTTTGGAAGACGCACAGGCCACCTCCCCGGGCAGGTCTCTTTGCTGCCACTTGCATGCTCCCCAGAATAAATCACAACACTGCTTGGAACTACAGTGAGGCAAGGGTCTTGAAGCCACCCAGAGGATGGTACGGGGGGCCTGCGGTGTGAATACCACACGCTCCCCTGAGTCAGCATCCATGGCCCGAATGCCCCAGCTCTGGCCAAGATTCACGCATCTGAGTGTGGCCGCAGACTGCCTAGGACATGCCCAGGGATGGGAGCTGCTGCAAGCAGAGACCCCACCCCTGCAGCGCACTCAGGACATGTTCCCCCACCGCTGGGGCTGCTCAAAAGCCTGGAGAAATTGACAGCCCCTGAGGAAAGAAAGCTTCACCACTGGAAGCCCTGTGACCACATGTAGCAGGGACATTCTACAAGCTAAAGATAGCTGCCCAAACACGCATGTGACCATCTTCCCTAAAGTCAAAAATTAAGTTTGTGAACTCAGTGTCACTGTATATTGTCTATGTTATCATTAGAGGGATGTTTTTTGTTGCCCAAACTACATTTAATAGACAATAGCCTGACTACAGATACAGTGGATTTTATGTATTACAGTGCCTCAAAGGTTTTATTTTGCTTTTCCATCCATGTTGTTTAATGGTGTTGATGACTGGGGACCTTAGATACTGATTAAACTTGTTTTATGATTGTGTAAACACCTAACATCTCAGAGATATTTTATTTTATTTTATTTTATTTTATTTATGTTTTCTTGTTTCAGAACCTTCATTTGTTTATTCACTCATTTTTATGGCCAGCTCAGCCTGCCCCGAGGGCAGGGCTGGCGCAGCATGTGGTGCCGGGGATCGAACCGCAGTCCCTGAAGCAGCCCAAGCTTTCCCAAGTAGGGGCTTTAGACCACCGAGCCATCCCGCCGGGCCCTAATTTTTTTTTTTTTTTTTTTGTTTCAGAACTTTCGTTTACTTATTTTTTATGGCCGGCTCAGCCTACCCTGGCGCAGCATGTGGTGCCAGGGATCGAACTGCGGTCCCTGCAGCTGCCTGCAGGCACTTTAGACCACTGAGCCATCCTGCCGGGCCCTCAAAGATATTTTAATGTATATTATTCAATAAAACATTAAATTGACTCAAAAAAAAATAAAATAAAGATAGCTGGCCTGCCCAGTCTAGCACCCGGCTCAGACAGACACCTCTCTACGGCCCTGGGCAAGGTCAGTTAACCCTTTCATCTCCATATTCTCAGTGGAAAACCAGGCTGCTAACTGTAGCTGCCCAGAGCGGTTATTAGGCTGGATTGAGGGTCTGTAATACACCAGAGCAGGGCCTGATGCCCGGTCCATGTGATGTGCATCCCTGCTGGCTGGCAGGCTAGTAGATGGACAGGTGGGCAAGCGTGATATATGGCCCTAGGCCTCTACACCAGCTCACTTCATATACTGAATGAACGTACTCTGCGAATAATTCCCTTGTGTGAGCACCTGGAATTCGGAGGCCCCTTCCATCTTGTGGCCACATTTTCACTGTACGAGTCCTGTACCAAGTGACATGACAGCTGAAAGTACTTGCTAGGTTTTGATGCATAGCAATACAACATTATCATCCGTGTTGTGGCTGTGTGACCAGCCTTTTCCAGAATTTTAAAAGAATAGGAAACACGAGAATCCCTGTCACCAATGAGCAGCATTCTCAGTCAGTACAGTGGAACATAAAAACAGGCAGCAATGTCGGGGAAGCAGGAAATGCCAAACTGCACACTGCCGATGCCGGCAGCTGGAGGAGAGGAGCGGAATCAATGCGGACCAGGCTTTCTGGGCTGGCTCCCTCGAGGACAGCACGTTTGAAAAGCCCAATAGGGCCAGGCTGGTCAAGCAAGGACTTTAGGTTAAGAACAAAGGAAGCAGTGTGGACTGCTGGAATGGAATAATACTTGAGCTCTGGGTAACCCTCCTGGTCAGCTCTGGATGTGGGTCCTGCCCCCCAGGCCTCCTCTTTAAAACAGCCAGGTGCTGGGCTTCTTCCAGCCGCTCAAGGGGTGGAGACATTTCAAATCACAGAGCTGCTATTGGTGCCCCTTGGCCTTAAAGCCCAGGGCTCCAGTCTTCATTATAAAAGGAGTATCACAGTTGGGGAAAGAAAGGCAAATGTGCATCCTGTCTGAAAGCAAAAGCATAAGTCACTTTCCTGTGGCAGAGGAGATGGGATTGCCCCGCAAAGGCCTCCGTATCGGGAGGCTCCTGGGCTCAACGGCAAACCCCAAATCTGCATGTGCACCTGTCAGACTCTCCCTTGCCACTGTAGGAGAGGGACTCAACTCACCCCACAGTGTGTTCACTGTTGGGGGGAGAAAGTCCCCGGAGTCACCCCTCTGTGCTGCCTTCAACAGGTCACTTTGAGGCAGGCCCTGCACAACCCTTCCCAAATGGAGAGCCTCAGAGAGCCCCAGGAGGAAGCGCTGGGCCTTCCCACCAGCTCCAGCTCCAGCGTCAAGCTGTCTGGCACTCAGAACAGGTGGCAGACACCGGCGCAGGAGGAGATGAGGCCTCCCTGGTCTGAGTGGTGCAGGCCTCTCAGGTGACAGATGTCAGCTGAAGTACAAAGACCATTTTATAATTGAAGACTGACAGAGGCAGCCTGAGGACCTGAGGTGTCAGCGCAGACAAGGGGACTCCAGCCGGTGACAAAGGCTCCATGCCCACCGCTGAGTTGGCTAGCTGATGGAGAGGTAATGGAATTGGTCCCCAAATCGGGCGAGGAAGGCAGGGGCAGGAGACAGGACAGAGCCTGGCTTGCTTATGAGCTCTGGCACTGGGCGTGACTGGGGATGAGTTTGGGTGGCGTGCCCTGAATTCCAGATCACCTTGGTGTGATTTCTTCTCTCCTGCAGAAAGGGCCATTAACCTTTCAGATGACAGCCCTGGGACCAGAGTGATGGAACGATTTCTGAGGTCAGCAAGGATCTATGTTCTCTAAACCTGACATCCACATGCAAAAGTTGTGACTGAATCCAGGTGTCCCTGAGAGGAAGACTAAGTGCATGTGACAGATCTTCCACAATCAAAATGCCCCATTTCCCAGAGTAGCTGTCACAGATTGATAATATCCATGCAAAAAGTTAAGTACAATTATGTCTGTCACTGAGAAACAGACTTTGGGGCCTGTGACTGACAACTTGCTGGAAACTGACAAATCGCCGGAGATCACGGGTACACCTCAGAGGAGTGCCAGGCCACCTTCTAAGGATGCATGGGAGGGGCCAGGGAGGCTGCACCTCAAGGAGGCTGTGGGCCCCTGTGGCTGGGACATGAGCCGTGTGCTTCATGGCCTGGTAGGAATGAGCCCTTTCTCCTGGGGAAGGACAAGGTCACAGAAGGGGTCACAGGATGCCACCACGACCCAGGGGTAGTGGCTTATGCTTGAGGGCCATGATGTGCACTGCTGGGCCCCCCAGGCAGATGGGAAGGGAACACAGCTGCTGGAACCAACATCCCAGATTTCTAGGATGGCCTGGCTAAGGGCTGAGTCTTTATGAAACACCCTTCAGCTCCTCACTGACTGGGACAAGAGGGCACCGGTCAGCTCCCACATGCCAACTCCGGGCTGAGACTCGGAGTGGAGCTGCAAGGCCTGCGTGGGTCTCCGTTCCAGGCTGGTGCCCCAGCATACTCCCAGCATCATCCAGGCCTCCCTTAGTACCATCAGCACTGAGAGAGGAATCGGTCATTGCAGCCCCCAGAGCAGGCCGTGGAGGGCAGCGCCCATGCTCTATGCCTGCCCTGCCCACGGCAGGTCCCCCAGGGAGCCCTACCAAGGACTCTGTTAAACCTGAATTTCTCAGGAGAAATGGTGCTGTTTTTGGTGGTGCTGGTAGTAAAGGAGATGGAAGCTAGGGCTTCTGCACTGAGCCACATCTTGAGTAGCTTTTTAAAATTTTGAGACAGGTTCCTGCTAAGTCACTGAGCTGAACTTGAACTTTTTATCCTCATGCCTCAGCTTCCCACAGTGCTGGGATCACAGGCGTGCACTGCGTGCTCAGCAAGGTGGTACATTTCTTTTTTCTTTTTTTAAAAAATTTATTTATTTTATTTTCTTGTTTCAGAACTTTTGTTTGTTTGTTTATTTATTTTTATGGCCGGCTCAGCCTCCCTTCAGGGCAGGGCTGGTGCAGCATGTGGTGCCAGGGATTGAACCGTGGTCCCTGCAGCTGCCCAAGCTTTCCTAAGCAGGCGCTTTAGACCACTGAGCCATCCTGCTGGGCCCAAGGTGGTACACTTCTTAAAGCTTAAGGAGTACGATTACTCTAACATCATCAAAGGCCTGGCAAAGTCTAATGCCACCTGACCCTCTAGGCACTCAGGCGCTTATGACACCATTCCCCTAGCCCCCCAGGCAGCTTCTTCAACACCACAAAATTTCCATTTTGGGCAGTTTGAGTCCAAATATCCAGCACTGCACTCCGGTAGCTCCTGGAAGTCTTCCTCTTCCCATCCAACCCCAAAACATTTGGACTCTCCTGACATGCCGACCACCAGGCACCCAAGCCAGCACCTGTCAAGTCAAAGCCCAGCCCTGTTCTCGGGCAGCTGTCCCATGAGCCGTGCAGAAGTGATGCCACCTGGCAGGGTGCCCAGGGGCAGGGACATGGGACAGGTCTCTGGCTATACACAGCAGGTTGCATTCCCCACTCCCCAGCCCAGTGACCAGCACGCCACCTCACACACACCCTGTGCACAGCCAGGACTCCCTGCATCAGCGCCTGTGCTGTGGACCACGTGAGCCTCAGTGGCCTTAATGTGCTCTCGTCACCTCTCATCTATTGGATCCTGCAGGTGCGAGGACTGTGAGGAGATGCGGAGTATTGATTCTGTCACTTGGCACATCAGCGCTCCCTAATGACTCCGCGTCATCTGCAAGTTTGATAAGTGCACCTCTGACGTCTTTATCAAGTGCTGACTCCACTGCTCAGCGAACCAGGGGCAGAGGCCCTCCGGAGCCAGCTCCCCATCAATGGAGAACTGCTTGCTTGTCTGCACTGGGGGCTCCTGGTGCTTAGTCTACTGGATCCCTCTGCCTACTGGAGGTTTCTCAGACCCTTGTTCTGGCCGCCGAAGAGCTGCCAGTACAGCAGGTGAGACCCGGTGTGTGTGTTTGTATGGGAGGTACTGCTAACGCCTACGGCATCAGCACTGCTGAGCAGTCAGAAAACTCTATCTGCTAGATGCTCCAGGCTGACTCACAGGCCCACAGAGTGATGAGAGGGTGGACAGGCAGGGCCCTAGGCCAGCAGACCCCAGCCCCGTTGGGCAATGTACCCGAGGGATTTGCAGAGGATGTAAAGTTGGGACTCCACGCCTTGGGGCAAGTGACTGCCCTTCTTCACCTGCCACCTACCAAGCGCAAGTGTGGGCGCCTGGTGCAAGCTGAAGGACAGCTCTGCTGGCCACTTCATGCTGCCTGGGATGCACACTCTGCCACATGCGGCATCTAGTTCACTGGATAGGGCCAGGGAGGACCTGTCTCCCCAGGCACTGGATCTGGTTTCACCGCAAGCGTCTTTGGCAATGAGAGAATCGTAGGCTGGACGCTCTTGTGCCCAGGGGCGGTGCCTGCCTGTGGAAAGGGGAGGCATCCCGGCCGGGGCACAAAGTCTACCAAAAGGCCCTTTTGTCTGAAATCATGTTGAGATGACAGCTCTCTAAAAGTGATGACAGAAACAGAGGCACCTTCTAGCTTCTGACAGGAACGCCCAGGCTCAGGAAGGCAGTCCATCTGCCGGGACTCCTCCCTCTTCCTGCCTGCTCCAGTCAGGCAGGGAAAAGGCCTGGTGCACTCGGCCCCATACGCCTCCCCGCCACCCCGTGGTCAGTCAGTAGAGGGCGCTGCATCACCACTCTGCGTGGCGTTGGCGTCTGCAACTTGCTCCCCGTCCACACAAAGAGCAACCTTGAAGACCTGTTTCTACTGCCTGTGGTTCAATACACCAAGAGAAAACAGCACGGATCACAAACTTGCGGTAACAACGCTGTGGAATCGCCTATGTAAAAAGCATACAGGAAAAAGACTAGAAAGGAAAATACGAGAAAAGCTTACGAGCATTTGCCCTTGCAAATAGAATTCACTTTCCTATTATTTTCTGCATTCTACCAATTTCTTAGAAGCCATGTTGCTCTCATAGTGAAGAGCCCCTGCAGTGCTCAGGAATTTGAGGGTCATCTGGAGCAGCTGCAGCACCGGTCTCACGAACACTTCCCCGGGACCAGAAGGGTGCTAGGGCCACAAAATCCTGGGTCCTGGAGCCTTCTGTGCCAGTAGAAGGCCTTGACCTTTGCCCAGGACAAAGGAGGCTGAGCTGCCTCTTCGGGGAAGTTTATAGACACTGATACCTCCAGGAACATGGCAACGCGCTCATTCTCTCATGAGCGGCCAGTGAAAATTCAGGTCAGGAGAATCAGCATTTCATTTTTTTTTTTTTAAAATAAAGATACTGGGTAGGAAAATCATACTGAGGAAAAAAAGGCCTTGAGAAACCTCACAAAGGACAGAAACAAAAACCCATGGTGAATGAGGAGTTTGCCTGGGTGTGCAATGTACCTGTAAATCACAGTACAGTGGAAAGGAGAGCTTGGGACAGGCAGCGGTTTTTACCTGGCAGCATTAATGTGCATTCAATGATCTTACTGCACTCTGGCTGGCTTAACTCAGCCAAATTAGAATACATTTTATATTGACTATTTTGACATTTGTTTTATTTGGCAAGTAAAACAAAACTGATGCAATTTCCTTGCAGCCATTGTAAACTCTAAACTGTACAACAGAGGTTATAAAATATATAAGCCTTATAACACTCTGTTCTGATGCCCTCCAAGTCCACCAGGCTCCCTGGAGCGGAGGTGCTCAGCCTGGTGGCCTCAGTGACAAGTGATCCTCCTCCTCCATGCTGGGTAGCAAGCTTCCAGGAGAGCGCTCTGCCCACTTCACCTGGGAAATGCAGCTCCATCTTTATGCAACAGAATTTAACACAGGCCCATGTGGTCCCCACTTCTGGGCCTTTCCAGATCCTATGCTGTTAACTGGGGACAGCAGTAACCCCTGTGGAACTATGTGGCTCCCCAGACCCCACAATGAGCCCAAAGCAGAGCTGACCCTAGTGTGGGTGCTGGACCTGAGCAAGGCGGCTCCGCACCCCCAGGCCTGTGCTGCCCCACTCCCGGAAGGACCGTCCCTCCCTATTCACCCACATGGAAGCTTTGTAGCACATTCTCATTTATGTGACATTAATCGGCAAATGACACCATCTCACCTTCTCTGCTGCTTATGTTTGCAAACCCTTTCTCAAATTTTCAGTCCACCACTGCTGTTTGCTCCTTCCCCCTGAATAATTTACTAGTAGTGATGTTCTTTTTTTTTTTTTTTTTTTTTTTAATTGTCTTTCATTTTATGAAACAGGGATTTGCCATGGAGTTCAGGCTGCCCTTATACCCACTATGTAGCCCTGGATGGCTTTGAACCCACACACTGATCCTCCCGCCTCAGCCTCCCACAGTGCTGGGAGTATGGTGGGCCACCATGACCACTGCATGGGTTTTTAATATGACAAGATTTGTCTCACCATCTGCTTTTTGCAAAAAGTGTAGATGACTACTCCCTCTATTACAACAGAAATTAGGTGAAGACTAGCCTGTGGTTTGATCCACTAGTTTAGAGCTTGCTGGGAAAGAAACCATGTAACACTGAACATAATTACTGAGGATACTCTTGAGTCCCAAAGAGGGTGCTGGCTGAGGTAGAGAGGGGATTCTGCTTACCAGAGGCCAGAAATCCCAGCCATGCAGCTACTACATGAGTCTACACATACCCATGAGCTCTTTGAAATGCCAAGCTCATTTTAGGTTGCATATTCTGCTATTTCAGGCGCCAGCAGCACATGCACAAATAGAACATAGAATGACCTTTATACACATGCAGTGAACAGATTTCTACCTGGAAAGAGCCCCACTAAGGCCTGAGTCTAGACAGAACTTCTATAGTCATTATGTGTCGCCTGCACCATTTCAGCAGATCCAAGGTGGTGTATTCTGGAGCATGCAGGACACACCCAAAGCCCCGAGACCATGAGACACCACCACGGGCCTCACCTGGGAAGGTTGGGGGCCGGGGTGGAAGCAGCTGATGACTGTGACGGGGTCGTGGGCTGAGATGAGTCATGATTTCTTGGTACTCTGCCCATTCGATACCAGATCCCCATGCTGTTCAGCTCCCTTTAGGAGAAAAGAGAGATGTTCATGGTTCTCCTGAGCTGGGAGCATTGACTTGAGCCACAAAACAAAACAAATCACTTGAAAGAATCCAAACCTCAAACCTCAGGGAGCTGGGGCTTGTGTGGGTGAGATGGCTCACAGCCAAAACCTAGCGTGAGCATGATGGCACCAACAGGCAGGCTTTTGTGACACAACCATCCACCTTCCAGCCACCCTGAGACAATTAAGAGTGCACACATATTGTGTCACTGCAGTGGTACTTATGAGGTGGGACTTGAGGTGCTTAAGTTACCCAGGCTGTCTTGAATTTGCCATCTTCCTGCCTCAGCTTTCCCCGAGTGCAGGGATGACAGGCACGCCCTGTCCAGGAGTTGAACCAGGATGCCTTTAGCTGTAGGCCGCGTCACTGCAACCCCACCGAGCTGTGTCTTTCAGACCAGAAACAAATGAATAGCATTCCTTCAAAAAGCTCACCAAAACTGTTATTCTATGCAAGCTTCTCCGAGTATCCTGAGAACTCCCCTATAGCTCAGTTCTGTCCATCCTGACCAGTTCCCCTAGTTTCACAGAGCGATGATCAGTGCCTATTTTTAAGAATAAGTGATGCAGAGCTGCAAAAACTATAATTCTCTTTCTTTATTTAAAGATAACTCTGAGCCATGCTAGTCCCACTCCCTGGGGTGTGCTGAGATGGCAATTGAGACTGGGTGGGTTGGTGCACGCTGTAATCCCAGCTCTTGGGAGGCTGTAAATAGGGGGATCACTATGAGTCTGATCTAGTAGTGAGGCCCTGGGCACCCTTGTAGACCCTTCCCTAAAAAATAAAAAGAAAAAGAGAGAGAACTCTGGAATTTTTTTCCTCTGGGAAATAGTTTTCAGTCCAGGATGGAATTGAATCATACATTAACCATCTTTCCAAAATAATATCAAGGCAAAAGCTCCAGTTTTGATGATCAAGACAAATGCTGGTAAAAATCTATTACTTTAGAATTGTTTAAATTGGTTAAAATTGCATCTTTTTACCATAGCATAGTTTATAGTTAAAACACACACAGTTACTAAAAATTGGACTTTAAGAGTTCATTACTAAATTGTTGGCTCCTACTATTTATATGTAAATATCTGCTTTCAAGTTATTGAACTATGGTTATTCTCTTAACTATGTCCTATGCCTGCAATGCTGTTTGCATAATTAGACTGTATTGCAAAACAGGATTGCTAAGCATACAGCATTGGAGGGGGGGACCACAGGATCCTCCTATTATCTTTCCATGTATGTTTTGGTGAATGTGGCTGAACTCGGTCCGTGTGCATGCTCAGCCTGTGCTCTGCTGAGCTGCACACACGCCTGGCCTGGGTCCTTACTGCTGTCCTCCTCCTCCTCCTCCTCCTCCTCCTCCTTCTCCTCCTCCTCCTCTTCCTCCTCCTCC
Organism: Myocastor coypus; assembly: GCA_004027025.1. NCBI lineage: Eukaryota > Metazoa > Chordata > Mammalia > Rodentia > Myocastoridae > Myocastor > Myocastor coypus. Next base: position 15,895 of record PVJA010004283.1, read on the forward strand.
TTCTTTTTTTGGCTGGCTCAGCCCATCCTGAGGGTGGGGCTGGCATGGCATGTGGTACTGGGGATCAAACTGCCATCCCTATGGCTGCCTAAGCTTGCCTAAGCAGGCACTTTAGACCACTGAGCTACCTTGCCAGCCCTCTACCTTCTTTTTGGGTAGTGGGGATTGAACTCAGGGCACTGAGTCATAGCCTCAGCCCTCTTTGTATTTTTAAAATTTTGAGACGTGCATCATCTCAGAGGCACTCTGGGAGGCTGAGGCAGGAGGATGATGGTAAGTTCAAGCCCAATCTGGGCAACGTAGGGACCCCAAGTCCTTAAAAACCATGAAATCTTGATGCAGAGCATCAAGTCTAAAGGCACTGCAGCATATCAAGACAACCCGAGCCTCTCTCTGCAGTACCTGCTCCCTGTTCTTCAGCGTCACAGGCAGGGCGCATCTGTGGCCCACATGGTGTCTGGGATAGGAGGAAAGGGCCTGCTGAGCCGGGGAGGCAGCTCTCGGGTCACACGAGCAAGAGCCAAGCAGAGTGCATGGCCGACCAAGGAGGCCAACCTCCAGGCCACCTGTGAACACACCTGGCGACAAGTGTGACGAAGTGTGGCCTAAGGAAGAGGACAGTGGCTGACCAGGCTGCAGGCCACTGGCCCCAGGTTCATCTGGGAGACCTAAGTTTCTGTTCTTATTTCTACCTCACCTCTGTATTTTGGGGGTAGCTACATCCTTCCTGACTGTCCTGAAGTTCCAACAGCGCTGACCATGGTTCCTGCTCAGCCTGGTTAACCAGAGGAGGATATTTTCCCAATCAGTGGCCAGTTCAGGCTGCACTAATCCTACTTATATCAGCCAGGACTGACACTGAGTTCTAGAAGTCCTGTGCGAACCACCTGGAGCGCAGCTTCACCTGCACCTCTGGACTTGAACCTGGAGGAAAGCCCCCCACCTCCACTCCCTGGGGAGGCAGGTGTCAGGTACAGGGATCAGCTGCAGTCCTCTTCGAGGACTGAGACCAAGGAGCAGGCAGGGAAGTTATGACCCAGGTATGCTTTGAGTTCTTACTTCTAGCACCAGAAGCCACTCTGGCCTCTGAACGTTCCTCTTACACCTGTCACCAAACTTGCTTTAGTTTGAGCCAGTCTGGGATGGGTTTCCTGTCACTTAAGGGAGCCAAGAGTAAAATCCTGAAAGTCCACTGCATGTAGTACTTATGCAGTACTCACGAGGTCAGTTCTTGCTCCCATGCTGAGGCTGCCAGGGACCAGGATGTGAACGGGCCCTGTACCAGCAGCTCCCTCTCACTGGGAAGACAAACGTCAGACTGAAACCCACTGTGAGGCTTCACAGAACATGCAATATCTGCATTTCTTCTCAGAGCAGAACCCCCGGGGGCTGCCCAGGGTGCTCTCACCATGTCCTAGGAGGCCCAGCCATGTTCCACAGCCCCAGTGCTCTGTCCCTGCCTGTGTGGTCCAGCAGTGCACATTCCTCCAGGCCCCGGAGGGTGACCCGCCTGCCCCACCTCCCACTGAGCCTTCCCCTGGGCCGGCACCTTTGCCTTCTCGCCTTGCACTGAGTTCTAGGACTGCAGCCTCAGGAGGGGCTGGGAAAGCAGTGGTCACGAACGGTGTCCCTGGGACTCACCCAATGAACGTGTACTGAGGCGGCGCCTGCTTGGTCCGGCCCATGATCCGAATGTCACAGATGGCGGCTTCTGTTGAATCCCGGGGGATAAACTTAATGCACAGCCTTTTCTTCCTGAAAGCCACCTCCTCTGAAGGGAAGGACAACAGCGAAGATATGAGTTGCTGGCAACACTGCCCTTTACTCTGAAAACCCTGTCTTCCACGTGTCCCCCTCCTGGTGGCAGAAGTGGTGGCTTACTCTGGTCACCTGACAGAGGACTTCGCTCTACCCCCTACTGTCCCTGAGGCTTCAATGGTCAGGCTGTGACAACAGGGGGTGCCGGTCCCCCTGCCCTGTGCCCCATCTGACCCCAGACATGTTAGTCGAGAAGGGCTAAGGTCAGGACCCAGAAGCCCACACTCTCTGCAATAAGACCCAGGGCAGCTTCTGTTCCCCTGTATGGAACTTTCTTTTCTACTTTTTAGCACAGAAATCCCCAAGCATTCCACAAAAAGGAGAGAACAGCAAAACGAATCCGCACATGCTCCTGTTTCAGTGGATGGGCTGCTTCCCCGAGCTTTGCAGCATTCAGAGTGACTCCCTAGCACCACACTGCGCCCAGCCTGTCTCTGTGCGCTGCCCGCCCCAGTGCATCCGTGTGTGATGCACACGACCGCCAAGCCATGATCATTCCCAATGGAGCCAACAGAAGTGCTGGGTATTGCCCAACAGGCGGACTCCACGAGTTTTCTCGTCATCCCAAGATGTCACTGAGCTGCTGGCTTGTGTGGGCCCACACTCAGCCTGTCAGGTCTTTCCCGTCCTGGCTCCCTTGTTCTTCGGGCCACTGACATGCCGTGGGGACGCAGCCACTCCTTTCTGCTTCCCACAGCGTGACAGAACTAAAGGCTGGCGTCGACTCAGGCTGGCTCTTTGAGCTGACCAGCTCACAGGTGGCGTGTGTCCTCCCCACACTGTCACATCACAGAGCCACCTCCTTTGGGGGGGCTCCTGCACTGTCAGCCCAGGGACTCTGTCACTGAGCTCTCCCAGTACCACTCTTGGAGCAGTTTTCTCAGATGCAGGTGACAAATGCTAAGGTCCACACTCCTACAGTGGTCTCGGGAAGCTGACTTTCTAATTCTGCCATCCCTTCTGCACTGGGGATGGAATTCTTCTACATGAAAGCAACTTTTCTTCATCCTCTTCCTAGCCTCCCTGAAGAATGCTGACACAGGCCAGTCTGTGAGTCTCTTCTTGTACTCGCCAAGCCCAAGCGCGATACTTTGGTGCCCCTGCAACTGCCATGATCCATGAGGTGGGTTTCTGTTGTCCACTGTGGTCCTGAGCACTTGCTTCAAGTAACCCATGAATCTGAGAGATCTGAGGTGAAGCCTCCTTTCCGCCATTTGCTGGTACTGTGCCTGTAGGAGAGTTACCTAGTCCTTTTGAAGCTCAGTTTTGTCATTCGTTAAAGGGATCGGTGACACCCCACCTCGAGGGACCTCAAGTGGACATAAGGTGCTAACACTTGACTCTCCCAAGGTCAGCTCCTGGCACATACTGAGTGCTCAGCAAGGAACAGCCACAAGCGCTCACCATCAAAATGACAAGGACACTTCCAGTATATAATTGATGTCCCTGCTTGATATTGACCTTCAAGGCCTTCCTGTCCTGTGGCAGAAAATATGAACATTTATAGCACATTTAAATCAAGGCGTGAATGAGGGGGGTGGAAGCCCTGCTCACATGATCAGTGAAGGCAGAACCAGCGCACTGCTTGGCAGTGGCAGTTTTTGCAGCCAAGGGTGGATTTTTTTGTTTTTAGCCAGATTAAGATCAGAAATGCTCTGAGTCCTTTTCTAGACCAGATCTGAACCCAGATCCCCAAACACTGTCCTTACTGAGAGGGGACTGGCATTGTGGGGACCGGGAGGAGTATCAGGGGCAGCCCTGTACTTTCTAAAATTATTAGCCACTAAGACCCGCCTTGGCAAGTGGGACCAGGGATGCCTGGCTCCAGGTAGGCACACGCAGGTGTTAGGCTTGCTCCTGGCGTCTCCGTCTCTCCCTCTGTGGCAGGCTCGGGGTATGGGATGAAGTGCTCATTACGCATGCTTAAGCAGGCCTAATTTTAAGTAAACATATTATACATAGTCAATAGAAATGTGTTCACTCATGCTAATGAGCTCAGAGAAAGTACGCAGCACTTTACTAAAACAAACAGCCTTCCCGATTCTAAGTGCTGTATGGACGGCGTGAAACTAAATTTTAAATTGATTACAGGAGTCCCATCTTTTTGGCTGACTGTATGGAACTGGGGCCTTAAATACTCTCCTGTGCTGCAGAGCTGACCATAAGGCTTTCCTAGAAAATGGCCCTGTGACCAGAATGAAGAGGCTGTCCCCATCCACCCTCCTGTATGATTGGGCCATTGACAGACACCAGGGGTGCAGCTCTGTGTGGTGGGGGTCAGGCTTTCCAAGGAGGACCACTGCACCCCTGCCTGCCACCAAACGATGAGGGGGCCTGGCCAGCACTTGGCCAGGGACAGGAAGAGCCTGGGACTCTGTGGTGCCTCCACTGAAAGACACCCCAAGCCTGTGAGACATCAGAAACAAACATCAAGGTGTAACTTACAACTACAAAAGGCATGGGGGGAGGTGGGAAAGTAACGCAAGTCTATACGACAGCTTCAGTTGATAAGCAGACCGTCCACAGTAAGCCAAAGTAGCGAGCAAGTACTTGTGAAAATGTTCAGCCTTGCTAGTAAACAATGAAGCAGAAAAGTATGCACAATTAGGACCGTAAAACTCAATACAGATTTGAAAGCTATGCAGGCTGGCAAAGTTTGGATCACTTACAGCATGAGCCTACAGCACTAGCGGAAATGCAAACCCACACTTCTGGAAGTCAGTTAGGCCACAGAGAGTGAAGTGGTTATCTTCATGGAGGCCACATGAGAGGCAGGGCAGGATGTGGGGCAGTGCCTCAAGTGATTCAGAAACGAAGCACACAGATTGTCCTCAAAGAGAGATAAGTAGCAAAGGCATGAAGAAAGCACATAACGGCTATAATGCAAGTGACCAGTGACATTTTGAGGCGGGTCATGTTCCCTGGCTCGTCAGACAAGGAAACTGCAGTCCAGGAGGGTGCTGGGATTTACCCAGGGTTCTGTAGTTGTAAGTGGCAGAGGCAAACAGACACTAGGCAAGATAGACTCCAAGAATCCCTGTTTCTCTAAGAACACCAAGAGGCAGTCTGCCCCAACACAGGGAAGGACAGGGATCTGAGGCAGGGCTGAGCACTTCTTTGGTTTCCGCCACAGTGACTTGCACATAGTGACAGAGCATGGCCATTTTGTCTGCCAGGTGGCAGTGCAAGTCCTTGGCAGGTCTGGCTCCCCTTGGATACTCCCTGAGGCAAGGCCAGCCTCCTTCTGCTCATCCCTCTAGCTTGGAGCCCTAATTCTGTGGGGAGGAGTAGAGGCAAAGGGCAAGCTAGGAGAGGTAAGACAGTGACTCTGACCCTTATCTTTGAAGGACACAGGGTGTGGGCAGTGTGAGAGAAGGGAAGGAAGCCACAGGCAGGGAGAACAGCACCCCAAATAACTGGGTTGGAGGACAAAGAAGTGTGAAGACAGGATGGCGAGGTCCGGGTCTCTGGAAGGCCCAGGGAGTGCTTGGTGGGCATGGTGGCCGCAGGCTGTGGAGAGCCTGGCAGACTTAAGCCCTCCGAAAGGTGTCACGAGGAAGTCATTCAAAATCCACATGCATCCCAACTGATGGGCGGATTCGACATCATTCCCATCAAGGCCTCAGCTGGCTTCTTTTGCAGAAGCTGATACACTAGTACCCAAACTCATGTGGAAATTCAAGAGACCCAGAATAGCCGAAATGACTCCTAAAAAAAGGAATGAAGTGGGCAGAATTAGACTTCCCATTCCAAAACTTGCTGCACGGTTACAATCATCCAGAATGTGTGGAACTTACACAAAGATAGGCTGATGGAAGAGAACTCCTAGTCCAGAAATAAAACTTCCCACTTTCCAGCAGCTGATACCCACCAAGGATAGGGGGAGTTCAATGGGGGAAAAGAGGAGGCATTTTAACAAATGGTGCTGGGGCAACTGGATATGTGAAAAGATAAAGTTGGGTTCCATTTCACAAACACTGACTAAAAGGGGATCTAAGCTATCAGTGTAAAAGCTAAAATAACAAAACTTTTTTTTTTTTTTTTTTGTCATCTTTTTGAGACAGGGTCTTGCTATGCAGTTCAGGCTGGCCTTCAGCTCACTTTTGTAGCTCAGACTGGTCTCAAACTCACACCAATTTTCCTGCCTCAGCCTTGGAAGTGCTGGGATTATAGGCGTGTGCCCCCATGCCCAGCTAAAATGACAAAATTCTTAAAAGAAAAAAAATTGGGTACAAAACGCAGTAGATTGGTCCATGGTTTCCACTGTACAACCTGAAGAGCATAATCAACTAAGGGAAAAGTATGGAAGTGGAATTCTGAGGCTGGGATTTTGTGTTTGACGAGATACAACCAAGAAAGTAAAAAGAAAACCCATGAAATGGGAGAAAAAATTGACAACTGTATAAAGGATTTCTAACTAAGATATGTATGAAAACTATTCTTACAACTCAGTAACAAAAAGACAACTCACAAAATGATCAAGGCATCAGAAAAGGCATTTCTTTAGCAGAGATACACAAACGGCAGGGGCACAATGCAAAACCACAAGGTGATGTCACTTCACACCCTCGGGACAGCCAGAACCAAGATGGTGGATGACAGGTACTGGGGACAGTGTAGAGAAGTCACAAGTCTCATAGCTGCTGGTGAAATGGAAATGGACCAGCACTCTGAAAAGCAGTGCCACGGCCCCTCCAGAGTGAGACAAAGATCATGTGTGACCCTGTAATTCCACGCAGTAGTATATCCCCCTGGGAACCAGAAAATATATGCCCACACAAAAGCCTGCGTGAGCCATCAGGGCACTGCTATTCACCAGCTGAATGAATAGCCAGAAAATGGCATATCCATGAAAATTATATTAGTTGGCAACAAAAAAGAATAAAATACTAATACATGCCACAGCATGGACCAATCTCGAAAATATTATGCTAAGTGAAAGAAACCAGGCCCAGAAGACTCCATATAGCTGGGCATGGTGGCGTACACCTGTCATCCCAGCACTGGGAAGGCTGAGGCAGGAGTATTGCCATGAGTTTGAGGCTAGCTTGAACTACATAGTGAGACATTGACTCAAAAAATAAAACAGGGCCAGCGAGATAGCTTAGTGGACTAAGCGCTTCCTTAGGCAAGCACAGGCACTGGGATTCCATCCCTGGAACCACAGGCAACATTGGCCCCGCCCCATGGGTGTGCTGAGCCGGCCACCTAAACCTGGCATGGTGGCACACGCCTGTAATCCCAGTGCTGGGGAGGCTGAAAACAGGAAGATCACTGGGAGGCTGAGCTGCATAGTGAGACCCTGGACCAAATACATAAAAACAAACAAACAAACAAACAAACAAACCTACATATAGCATGTTTCCATTTATAGGAAATAAAAGTGGTGGTTGACAGGCTTGTATAAGTGTCTGTGTGTGTTGGAAGTGTGACTTTGGTTAAATTCTTGAATCCCTCAGTATTTACTGTGCCTCATTTTTTCTCATATATAAAATGGATATAACAACTTGATCTAGAAAGAGAAGTTTTCTGAAGACACACATAGATAAATAATAGGTAAACTGTCACATAGGAGAAACATTTATCACAGAAGCCAGCACAGAGAAAACACATGATATACGCCAGTTATTATAATTATTAGCTAATACAAATAGTGATGATAAAAAGCCATCCAATATCCCAAAGAGAAGAGACCATCAAGAAAACAAGCACACGCTAAGCAATGGGAGGAATCTAACTTGCTTTATTGAGATAACATGGGGAGGGGTAGGAAGGTCTGTTGAATGCAAAATGCTTACAAGAAAGTGGCAAGTCCAAAGTGGGATCAGCCAGGGAGAGCCAAAGCACGTACGGCGAAGAGCGAGAGATGGAATCTCATAAACCAACTCCATGCCTCAGAAAGGGGCCTCTGTGTTGGGTTTTGATCTCTGATTTCACCGTTGTGGTTATGCCAAGCTGGCCTAAGAGTCACTCAAAATAAAGCAAGTAACATTTCACGCGACGAGGAGGTTCCAACGTCCAGAGGCTTTCTGGGTCCACTTTTGCTCCATAGCCAGAATGTCAGATCAGAATCCCCAGGCACCCAGGGCCCTGGAGCAGCTTCGGTGCCACCTGTAGTTTGCCTCTGCCCAGCTCAGAAGTGTTCATTGCTTGGAATATCCGTGCGATCCAACCCTGCGTGCTAGCTCCACCTGCACTGTGCGCAGTGCATCCTCACCTTCCCCATCTGCACTGGGAACCCCCAGGGGGCCCACTCTCGCACTTGCGTTCATTTTGCTCTTTCCTTTCTGCTTCTGGGTCCTGTACCAAGCTCAGCTTCACCAACATCAGAGAATGAAAGATGAGCTGTCACCAGGCTCAGCTCCTTCCTTCCTGAGCACCTGTGGCAGGAAGTGCCTCCGAAGGGAAGGGGACCCTGGCTCCCCAAATGGGGTCCTTTCCTACCCACAGCCCAGAACAGAGAGCCCACGGGGGTAGGCACCGGAAGCAGCAGGCCTTCTTCACAGGCCTGCAGTGAGCCTCCTAGACTGTTCCCCAAGGAAAACCCACAACAGGTACTCTTATGTACTCCTGGAGAAGGGAGCCCCTCATGCATGTGACCGGCAGTGCTAGGGGTGACTCACGTGTGTCCACCGTCTCCTGGATGGGGATGAAGCCCACGGGCAGTGTGTCCTTGATGTCAATGAGCTTCATATCCACTAACACATTCCCCAAATGGCTCTTGGGAAGAAAGAAAAGAGATATGGACCATGAATGTGGGCAGGCCTGCAGTGGGCTTGCTGTTCCGCCCTCAAGAGGCATATTTAACACAATGACTCATGCAGCTTTACTACAGCAGGTTAATTAGCACAGATGACACTAAATGTTTCCCAGCCATTCCAAAGGGACTCTGGTAGCCCCCTGGGAAGGAGTTTCATCTGCAGAACCTCAAAGCCACTCACCCAAATGTAGCCTTTGTGAGCTGGGTAAGCCACCCAGAAGAGGTTGTAGACAGAGCCCAGCAGAGGGCAGTTGTGTACGCATGTCCCCAGATCCGGTCACCCCCCTCAGTCCCGAGTGGCCAATCTCAGGGCCAGTAGGCTTTAGAGAGAGCAGGTTTCTGGGCACTTGCAAGGGCGAGCTGCACCTAAACCAACAGGTGCCAATCCCACTGTTGTCCGACCACTGCTCTTAATACTGACACGCACTGGGTGGCCAGATGCACTCCACAAAGTCCCACCATCAGAAACTAATGCAGAGCAGACGCTGGGCTGCCTCGGGATCATACGTCTTTTAAGACAACACACACGAGGCCCCTCAGAGCTCTTGTTCAGTGGCAGTATGTAGGGTCCACCATGCGCAGTTTCTGTAATGGGCATAAAGACATCTTTCAAAGACTGTGCAGCACCATTCTGTGATTACAAGAGAGAATTCTCTGTGAACACCCCAGCACTTGCCGCCTGCATTTCATGTTGGAAACAGCCTGAAGAAATCTGCCCTATAATGTAAGTACACGGGACCACCACGGAGCTTTCATTAACATCTTTAGAGTCACCTGCATCCCAGTTCTGCTGTCTCTAGGCAGATCCAGTTAAGGGCAGAAGGCTGGGCTCTGATCCCAAACCTCTCCTGCTAGGGTACTGGGCACAGCACTCTGCATGCCCATTCTCCAGAAGCGCCTCATCCCTGAAGCCCTGTCCTCCCTTCTCAGAGAAGGGCTCTTAGCTCTATCTTTGGGCCTGGGGCCCAGATTTCACCTCCACCTGGGCGACACTGACATCTCCGAGAGCAAGCAGGGAATTCTCACCCAACAAACTAAGCCGCCCTCTCTCCAGGAACTCCCTGGTTTCCTTCATATTCGTGTATAATCATGTACTTTTAAGGTTATCTACTTAATATCTGTTTCTCCACTAGTGCTTAGGAACTATGAGGCCAAAACCATCTCTGCACCTACTGCAAATCCAAGCCTGGCACTGTTTTTGCCCCATATGAGGTGCTCAATAATTATCTGCTGAATAAATTAATGCTTTAGGTCCGTTTTTCCAGGGAGTGGTCCTGGAGCACCAGAAATCAAATCAGATTTCATAGTCCCACATCGCAGGTGCTGGAGCTCGGGACAATGACATACAGTGCAGCAAGTGGCAAGCAGGGCCTTCCCTGCATGGAATACGTCTCTGACCGTGTAGGAGGGGTCTGAACAGCCAGCCCAACTCGCAAACATCAGCTGCTTTCACAATCGCCTGAGCTAATCTATCATAATTTTTTTTTTTCAGAGCAGTTGCTTTTCCATGTCATCACTGCTTTCTGCATTGAGAAATTAACAACTGGGCATGTTTTTCTGCCCTGGAGATGGATGGGCATTCATCAATACCCTTCTCAAACGTCTTCTGCTTGACAAGCCAAGTTTCACAGAAGTCAACTGCAAACCACTTAGCGATCTCCCCTGCTACACACTCTACAAACGTCCCTGATCATAAAACCAGAACATCAGTGGCGCAGCCATTAAAAGAAGCGTTGGGAAACCCTCTCATGCGTACAGAACGGGAGGCTCCGCTGTGGAAGCTCCCGCAGCCCGAGCGTGGCCCTCCTTGCTGCCACGCAGAGTTTAATCCTGCAGGTCTGCGACACCATTAATTTTGCTTGTTCCTCTCCCCTCCCCCACCCGCGCTCTCTTTCATTTCCTCCTCATAAATATGAAGAACGTATTCCCAATCCTTGTTGAGCAAATGATTCATGCCGAAAGCCCAATATGCACTGACTCAGGGTATTTATATTGTCTCTGGTAGCCAGTATTTGCTACTATACTGTAATTATTTTTGACAACCTTGCATTTAAGGTAGCCACAGATAACCAACTTAATATTCAAATGTTCATAAATCCTTCTGTTTAATATCCTCCCTACCTAATCTATGTACATTATTATTACAGGTAATGCAGAAAGTACAGGGCATGAAAAGTGTAATTAATCTTGATCTTTCCCCAGGAAGCAATGTCACTCTAAAGCCAGGTTTCTGTATTAATAGCATTGTTGGGGGAAAAGAATTTAGATTCCAAAGGAGGCTCCCCAAACTCCTACACCGGCAGTCTCAAGTTGCCTAATTAAGAATCTGCCTGGCCTTGAGATTTCCATGCCCTCCTGCACAACTGCAAGAATCATGCTCTGCAAACCTCTGGTTCAGACTGCAGGGCTAGGACAGGCTGGATACCAAGGATTGAAATGCGCCCCATGCCTGGGCTGCAGATGGGCCCTGCCACCCCTCTGATTGGATCCCAAATCAGATTCAATCCTTTGGCTTGGTTGTTCAGGACTCACCCATTCTTTTCTTCAAAATCACCTCCTTGTCATACGGCTTGAGTGGGGGGGGGCTGACTCCCACGGCCTTCACTCTGTCCCTTCCCGCGTCCCTGCCTCATAGTGGGCATTTAATGTCAACAATGCTGACAGAATCAATGTGTCCTTTCCAGTACTGACTCAAGACACCCAACACCAACCAGCCCCAGTGACTTCTCTCTGTCATGTTGGACTTGTAGCTATACCTACTCCAGTGACTTCTCTCTGTCATGTTGGACTTGTAGCTATACCTACTCCTGCAGGGAACTAATGCCCAAAAGCCTTTGGGAGGAGAGGTGGGATATGATAGAAACCAAAGCCAACAATGGTTACAGAGACCGTGGCCATCCTCTGAGGCTGCAGAACTAGGGCCTCTTTTGGCTATGGAAGTCTGCAAAGATCCCAGGAAGAAGCCTGTGGACACCACCAGGGGACACAGTGTGTGTACGGTCATCCTGGGAGTTTCTCCTCACAGCCCAAGCGGGACAAGGATGCTGACCCTTCCCAGGAAGCAGTAGCCAGTGGACCGAACAGAGGTAACAAAAGTGAAAAGCAGAAGTTGTCTCAAATAAGAGCCCCAGTAAGCTCTAGGACAAAAGGGTTGGGTGACCTGTGGGGGTGCAGGCAGGAAGCACTGACTGTGGGGTCGGATGACCTCAAGAGCCCAGTGTCTGCGAGGCTACCTGCACCGTCACACCTGTTCTTTGGTGTCTCCTCAGACCACGGTGAACTGCAGAGTCCTACGCAGTGCTCAGCAAGCCCCTGGCAAAGGCAAGTGCCCTAGCTCATCACCACCTTCCTGGTTCTAAAGATGCCTTCATGCCCAGTATTAAAAAGATTTCCTAATCTTAGCACCTAGACTTTGCCTGACTCCTTTAACACAATGTTTTAGAACAAGCAAATAGACTGCTCCTGTTATGGGGAGGGGGAATTAAAGCAATGACTTATTCCCCCCATCTTGGGCAAGTGAGGAATAATTCTTCTCACACAGTATCACCAAAAAACAGCAGGAATGGGCAGTGGAAGGGGGCAAGCCAGAGGGTCACATGCAGCAAACAGGGAAGGGACCCAGGACAGGTCCTGGCTAGGGGGGTGTGGGGGGGGCAGACATCTCCCCTTCCAGGCTTCTCAATAAGAATGCACGACGTTCTCGTGTTGCTTTGGGTTTTCTCTTTTCATTTCTCAATTGCGACTAGCACATGTTGGCAAATACGTGATGAGCCATTCGCTGGGCAGTTGCTACTGGTAGGTAACATGTCCTGACTGTCTTCACTCCCTGTGCTCCTCTCCTCCCTGCCCTTTCCTTTATCTCTTGGTCCTCTTTTATTTTTTCAACCATAGACATAACAAAATTTAAGAATTGTTAAAAATATTTCAAAAATTATGTGCACTAGAAAGAGATAAAAGCATTTAAACCAATGACAACCCGGCTGTTCCTAACACGGTCAGGGTCATAGGAGACAACGGACTTGGGGCAAGCGTTCAGCGCTTGAGTGTCAATGTCATCCTTCCTGGTGAGGGCACAATGCTGGGAGCCACCATCTACGGAGACAGCAATTCACGTGGTGGGTACCCAGCGCAGCCTATGCGGGCTCGGAGACCGCTAAAGCTGCTTCCCTTGTTTCTAAATGACCCATTAGAATGCCTTCACAGGAAAGCCTTAGTAGGTGTCTTACAAAAAGTTCCCTAATTTACGAGCCTAGGTACCTAAAAATGAGAAATGTACACACATACTTACCTACAAAAATAATGAAATGTCCTGTCACACAGAGACTCTGAGTGAAAAGAAAAAAGTATTTTCAAAACAAGGTGAGGTCTGGCCCTGGGGGCGGGGGGGATGAGTGTGTGTGTGTGTGTGTGTGTGTGTGTGTGTGTGTGTGTGTGTGATAGGTCCTCCACCCATCAGGGCTGCACTAAATCCAGCTCCACTGGATAACTCTCACATCTATACTGGTCTGTGATTTGTCACCTGGGGGAAAGGTAGGCAAATGAGAGCCATGAGAGAAATTTCCTGCTTTCCTTCGGAGAACACATTTTAATAGAATTCACTGTACACTTGGGTACGTGGCTAATAACACTGTTAATAAATGAAACACAGTGCTGACTGCTGATTCTACCCAGTTCACTAAAACTATAGATAAATTAATAAGGCAATGAAAATAAACCACCACAACAACAAAAAATGAGGAAATTCCGAGCAGGAATATATATTGCTCCTGCTCACTCAGCAAATGGGAGCCACCACTAGACTGCTACTCACATTTTCTTTGGAAAATGATCTTGTGAAGCACAGGTATCTGGTAACCTTGGACTTGAATAAGCCGTCTTTCCAGAGGTCAGCATCCACACCATCTGCCGTCTGTGCGACCTACCCAGGAGAGACAGGAGAGGATCGCCAGTAAGAGGACGTGGAGCTGCAGGCGTGCGTGGGCCACTCCTCATACCTGTTCTCATTAGCACGGCCCGGACTCTCATGGCATCTCATTAGTTCATTTCACCAAGCAGAGGGAGGAGAAAGTTTCCAAAAGGGAAAAAGGGAGTGTGAAAAATACAACTTCTAAAAATACTGTCCCTGGGGAAGCCATTGATTAAAGACACCCTGACAAAAAATGGTCCTAATGAGAAAAGAGCAACTTGCCTTGTAATGGACCAAGAAGGGTCCGGAAAGCCAGCGCTCCAGTTGCTCATTACGGCACACTCCTGCAATAGTGCAGGAGCAGGGCAAGGCTGCAGGCACCCGGGGCACTGCTGGGGGCACTGAGACAGCCTCTGCCCTGGCAGGGCTCTGGGCACTTCTGCCAAGGGGTTCCAGAGGAAGCGGGTCAGGAAGACTGGCTCCACGATGCCTCTTCTGGCTACAAGTCCTGAAAGCAGGATCTGAGGTCAGAAACTGCCCCATCATGGAGCAGCAAAAACAATCAGCTCCCTGTCTCTGGTCTCCTCAGGAAGCCATTTTCTTGCATCCAGCTATAGAAATTCTCCTCCAGGAAATGTCCAAGGGTGAAGCCAGCTTTGATCTGCCTGATTGGACAGACAGTGGTTCTGGCATGATCCTAGGCATGCTGGGCCTGCAAGTGCTCGGAGGGAGGAGCCGGGGGCCTGAGCAGCCTGCTCTTTGCTTCCTTCCTCTTTCTCCTGCCATCTTACTAGGTGGCCAGGGCTGGGCATGCGTTCTCCCCCAGCAGCCCAATGTGACAACATCACAGCATGGGGTGACAAGGGACCAACTTTCTACACAGTACCGGCCCCATAAAGGGAAGGCCAGCCCCATGCTTGAGGATGTATCACAAGGGATCTTCAATCGTCTGCTTTTGGACTGCCCTGGGGCTGTCTGTATGAGGTTTTCCCTGGGTCTAGACGTTGCTGTAACACACTGCCGGCCACTGTGACAAACTGTTGAGGGCGGCTCCGTTCTTTCCCCAAGGTTGCTGTGATCCAGCCCCATCCTGCGTGCACTGAACACAGGCACCATGTCCACAGTCCCCGGCCCTGATAGGCCCAGCATACCACCACAGGGGCTCCCTGGGACAGGCCTGGAGCCTACACTCTCTGAGGCTGTGGAGCAAAAGCCGAAAAGTCGGCTGACACTAGGAAAAAGAAATGCTTGTTTTTCAGACAGAACAATTGTAAATTAACAAATACAAGGACCAGGAAAAAAGGCCCTTGTGCTGAGTATGTAACTCTCTCTGTCCTGAAAGCTGAAGAAGGACTGGTATGGGGATCATTTCAGGAGCTATTTGCTCCAAGTATGCGTGCCGCAACCCCCACACCCTGAAGAAAGGCGAGGCCTTGTAAGCGGGTTCTCCCCCTGGCAGGCACACACCAAGACTCCAGGCAAGTATGAGACTGTAGGCTGTGGTCTCAGCCTCTGCACCCTGCCCTCTCCCTGCAACAGAGGGACCCAGAGCCTCTCCCATCCAGGCACACAAAGGTCCTCCCCCAAGGTAGCATCTTCAAGACAAACAGCACAGTGTGAAGTGGGCCAGGAAGGCCGGGGTAGGTGGGTGTCGAGTGCAGAACCGAAGACCCAGGGAGGAAATGGCAGCGAGGAATTCCCAGCCAGACCTGCACTGGAAGCCCAGCAGCTTCCAAAGTCCCATGTCCACCTGTGTACCATGGACACGCCATCCTGCTGGAGCCACTGCTGGGCTCCAGGAGACGCTCTGCATACAAGCACCCCACGGAGCATCTGCAAAGACAGCCCAGCATTCCTGAGCTGAACATGAAGACACTGTGGCCTGATATCAAACCAGATATTCAAAATTATGTTGTGAACATCAAGATTAAAAATGTCCTTAAAAGTCTTGTGGGGCTCAGCTCCCACCCGCAGTCCCCTGAGACGGCTTCCCCTTCTCTGGGCCTCCACCTGGCCTTCAGAGGCCAATATGCGTGTGTGGTGTCTGCTCCCCTCGGCCATCTGGTCTGGATCATCTGCTTCACCAGGACCAAGCTGAGGCGTCTTCTGCCTCCCATTTTATCCCCTGCACCAAGCACAGCGCCTGACACACGTAAGCTTGATCAAAACACATTAAAGGAAGGGAGGAACCAACCACTGCATCAGAGCAAAGCATAAAAAGCCACACACCCTGCCGGTCACCCAGGGGATGTAATAATGTTCTTTTTTTTTTTTTTTAATTTCATTTTATTTTTAAATTTTTTATTTTATTTTATTTTTTTTCAGAACTTTTGCTTGTTTATTTATTTTTATGGCCAGCTCAGCCTGTCCTGAGGGGAGGGCTAGCACAGCATATGGTGCCGGGGATCGAACTGCGGTCCCTGTAGCCGACTAAGCTTTCTAAGCAGGTGCCTTAGACCACTGAGCCATCCCACCAGGCCCCTTGTAATAATGTTCTTAAGTAAAGCTTCTCGGATTGAAGCCACTGAGCTGAGCGGGACACTTGGATCTCTGTAACACCCAGGCTCCCCTCTGTCCACTCCCAAACGGCCCCTCAGTGAGGCACATACCCACTGCAGCACCGAGGCCACCTGTGCTTCTGGTTGCTTCTCTGCTCTCTGCCTCACTCCCCAAGCAATTTGCTGGGTTTCATGTGGCTGCCGATTACTGTGCCTCTAGAGCACATTATGGGACACAGACACACAGACACACAGACACACACACATGCACCCATGCACACACACACACTGTCGTGTCACCTCCTCTCTTTCTAGTCCTCCCAGAGTGCAGGTGTGAGTGGCCTAATAAGTAGGGCAATGCAGCTCTCTCTCTTCCCCACCATTATTTTTCTAATGTAACAAAAAATAATAATAATAAAACAAAAAATAAAGCGACAAGTAGCAAAAGTAGGAACCTGCTCAAGTAAAGAGCAAGAGAAAAACGAAATGCAAGAGAGATGCCAACATCCCTGGAGCTGTGGAAAAGTAGGATTTGGCAAGGGGAGGGGCCACAATCGAAGGGCCTTTGGCGGCCAGTGCAGAGGAGGCTGGCTCACCTCAGAGCCCAGGGCCCAGTTACTGCACGCTACTGAGGTGGGCAATGTTGGGGGAAGAAGAGAGGCAGCTTGGGTCGGCCAGAACGAGGTCCTGATGAAGAGCTGAGAGACTGCCAGAGCCACATGTCAGGAGTATTTCTGCAGAAAGGGCATTGGAGGGGCTCAGAGTGCCAGGGGGAAGGAAGGTGGGCAGGGAGCTGGAGGAGAGGGTGCACCTCTAGATTAGCAATGAGGGGGGGGACTGTGCACAATGAATGACCCCTCCACCTTCCTCTTGCTTCCAGATGTCTCCCCAATGCTGGAAGAGGAAGGGCTTGTCTCTGCAGACCCTGAGGAGGGCCGGAGGAGCGTTCCCACATAGGCAAGGAGGTGATGTGCTGCGGTGCCCCTGTGTAGGCCACCAACCAGCAGGCCACACAGTGAGGAGCTCCAACCCAGGAGCCAGTGCCTTGCTCCTAGACATCAACCAGCGGCCAAGGCTCAGGCTCAGAGAGTGTTCCACACCAGTGAGCACCTGCTGGGAGCAGGGGGCCTGGGGGCAGCGCAGATGCAAGCCGCAACCAAGAAAGCTAAGGGCCAGCCAAGCCTGTGTGCAAGGAAACACTGCCCAGGACAGACCAGAACTGCACGCCATAGCAGCTCTTCTGAGGGAGGAACGCTATTGACAGATCAGAAGCCACAAATGTTGTCACTAAAATTAAAAATTCAGAGACGGTTGAGGAAACTTTCTAAAAGGTGGACTGCAAAGATGAAGAGATAAGCTATATACATTTTTAAAAAAATAACTAAGAAACTAGAAGAAGCAATATAATATCCAACTAACCAAAGTTCCAAAGAGAGAACTCTAAGTGGAGCTCTATGTGAAGGAGGCGCAAATGGCCCAGCTCAGGTAGCGGAGGCAAAGGATCCACCAGAAGCGGAAGCACTGCTCAAATGAAGGAGCCACCCTGACAGCCTGCAGAGAGCAGGGGCAGGCCCCACACCAAGGAAAGGAAATCAGATGCACGGGGTTCTCAGTGGCAAAGGAGAAATAAAAGATAAAAGGGTGATACCCTCAAGAATTCCCAGGAGTGCTGAAATTCTACACCTGAGCCAACTGGCAACTAAGCAGAAAAGGGAGAGGTGTAGCAAAGATGGTGGCAGGTGGACGAGGACTTAAGGGTTTGCCAGAGACACCCTTCCCCGGAAAGCTGTTAGAATGCAGCTGCAGAACTGGGGATTAGGTGAGTAAGGGGGAAACCAGCAGCCATTAGAAGCAGCCACAGGAGTGTGAAATGACCGGGCCTGGCCCAGGCCTCCCTCTGGGAAGAGAAGGTCCCGCCCACCAAAGGAATAGGACCGAGATGACCAAACCTGCCCTCAAGCACTTAGAAGAAAGAGAGGTAGGCAAGGGCCAGCAAGGTAGCTCATCGGACTAAATGCCCGGACACGCTGAGCTGGCGCCTGAGTCCATGCACATGCGTGGTGGTGTGTGTGCCTATAATCCCAGGACTGGGGAATTGGGGAGGCTGAAAACAGGAGGATCACTAGGAGTTCAAGCTGCATAGGGAGACCCTGCCCTATCTATCTATCTATCTATCTATCTATCTATCTATCTATCATCTATCTATCTATCTGTCTATCTAAAAATTAAAAAGAAAATTTCAAAGGTTAACTTTAAAAAAATCTATTAGGAACCTGGATAACTATGTCCATGAAGTAACTTTTGTTAATCCCAAGAAAAACAGAAGGTGGCATGAAAAAGAAAAAGATTTCTCCTATATTATTTGGCTCGGAGGTATGCAGTGATAGTGTGAAAAACACTGAGCACTGATTTACCAAACACCTGGGCTACTGCTAGATGGATAGGGGTTATAAAAGGATAAAATGTCTACAATAGGTAAACCAGTAAATAAGCAGTCTAGGGAGGTGGTGTCCAGATGTAATTCCGGCACTCAGGAGGGTGAGGCAGGAGGAATGGAAGGTAAAGGCCACCCTGGGCTACACAGTGAGATCTTGTCTCAAAAAAAAAAAAAAAAAAAAAAAAGGGAAAGGAAGAAGTAGCATAATAGCATTACTTTAAAACATACAGAAAAAGTAGCAGAGAAGGGACATTCTAAGAGTTGTAGAAAGCAATGCCCATGGGAAGTGGGGTCGGGCAGGTGAGACTGACACCTTTTCTCATGACCCTTTTAGTGCTGAGTTTTACACTGCATGCATACGTACATCACATTATTAAGGTAAATGCAAATTTTACTACTGAAATGTCAAGAGCTGGGGAGATGGTTGGACTGTGGAAGGCGGGGTGAGATTCATGATTCCTTTTAGACAAACACCCAGTGTGGTGGCATCTGGGTGTCCCCTACCCTGGCAGTGAGACTGCATTTTTAAGGAGCTCCTTAGTGTTCCCAAGCAGGTGACCCATGCACAGTGGCACCTGCTGTGGATCCCAGCCTTCCCCACTGCTTGCATCCACCCAGAGTTCGCTTCCAGACACCCCAGGAGGAGCTGCACTCGGGGAAGGCTCTGGGAGGGTGGCAGCCACCAGCCAGCGCTGCAGCACCGAGAGCGACCGGCTGGCTTCCGTCACACACAGCACCGACCTGATTCCCTCTCTGGCTCCTCAGATCAGGGTCACACTTTTTTAGCAGTTCCAGAGGACAATGTGTGAGGAAGCAGGCAAGAAGCCCTCTGGGCAGGGGACTCACTACCAGCAGCTGGTCTCTGCCATAGTTGGGCTGTAGAGGAGCCCCTGAGGGTGAGTGGGAGAAACGCCTGGCTAAGGGACAGGGTGGGGCTGCAGTCTTTCCTGAGTACTTACTGCCTGAAGGAACTGTGTAACCTCAGGCATCAGCATGCACGTAGATCCACCCTACACGCACGGTGCAGTCGTGCTGGCCTTACTGCCTCCCCAGTTTATAGAGGAGAAAATGAGCAGTTAAGAAAACTTAGCCACAGCGTTGAGAACATTTCCTCTTCCTGAAAACCAAAATGCCCAGGGCCCTGGCAGGGAGGGCAGCTGCGGAGCCGCATACAGGCCTATCTGGAATGCAGCCCAGGGCCCTGCTCCTACGGAAGAGCCACTTCAGAGATCCACCAGGAGTCACCACAGGGAAGGGAAGGTGGGAACATAAAGGATCAGGGCCATGCTGAATGCCACAGATTAAGGGGCACTTGAGGACACTTCCTGAAGCACGCAGGTTTTGAGAGCTATGCTCTGATGACAGAAGAATAAAAGAGACCAGTGTGTCATGGTTTGCACATTCCTCCTGATCTCATGTGGGCTACAACTGCCCTTGGAACAGTGTTAAGAGGTGACAGACCCCGAGGCCCTGCCCTTGTGATTTAAGCTGTCCTCACGGGAGCGGCATGTTCTTGGCCCCCCAATTCCTTGGACTCTGGCCATGGGACACCTTCTGCCAAGTTCTGCAGCAGGCAAGCCTGCGCCACACGCGAGCTCAGGAACTTGGGTATCTGGCCTCTGGAACCTTGGGCCAAATGAGCTTCTGGTGTTTATAGTTCAACTAGTTGATGACATCCTGTTACAATAGCAGGTGACAGACTAAGACACAGTGATACCCATTTTCTAATAAATCACTCATTTATTTTGTGAGAACTAAGTCTACACAGAGGTACTCCAGAATGCCTGGTCAGGGACAGCGTATAAAGACCACAGGCTCCAAGAGGAGCCCGGGCCAAGAACCTCAGGAAGAGAGAGCACTCTGGGTCCACCTGGGGCCCCCACCCTGGGGCCTCGGGCTTGGCACACAGGCAGCGTCCGAACAAAAGGACATGGGTTAAATAAATCACAGCGTGTCCACACAATGGTGCGTGTGGTTCTTGGGATGATATGTGTACATGACTTACACCCTGACATGTTCAGCAGGGAGAAAACTACTTCCCACAAGTACTGCCCGCAAGCATAGGAGCAAGTACATACAAATAGCTCTCATGAGGCCACAGGGAAAAGACAAGCACTTGAGTCCCCAAACGGGCTGTGGCCAGCCACCAGCAGCCCAGAGAGCCACACCAATGGCCAGCCAATGGGAAAAAATGTTAGGCTCGAGTAGTAGTTATTTAATTAAAAGGAGAGCAACAGGATGTGATCCTATCTCAGTGAAACTGATGAAGATACTTGGGGAGTGGGTAACAGCACCGAGGGGGCCAGAAGGACGCAGGCCCACTAGACACTGCTGGGGTAACAAGTGGTACGAGCTCGACTTAGGTGAGTCTGCCATTGTGTATTGAAAGCCTTAAAGGCCCACATGTCTGTGACCAGGATTTGTATTTGTAGGTAGACTCTGAGGATGTGGTCAGCTTTATGCAGAAGCTTGTGATGCTCCTCTGTCCCCTCACTACAGCCATCCGGGGCTTCTGGGTGCCAGAGGCTGCCTCAGGGCTGAGTTCTCCAACTTGCAGGAGCCCTATTCTAGATGGGAAAGACTGCAATAAACATTAAATAATGTGAGAGAGCACTTGCCTTTCATAAAGTCTAATAGAGTGACAGGGACGGCACGTGCAGGGAGAGGACAGGGCCCATCCTACTCCCTCAGGGCAGCCCAGGGAGAGGCCCTGAGAGGAGGCTGGGTGGAGCAACGGTGAAGACCCGCCCTGGGCACAGAGTTGGTGGGCTAACAGGACAGAACACAAACTCTGTAACCTGGAAGAGCATCTCCTGGGCTCACGGGGACTCTGTGTGCAAAGACAGGCAGGAGAAGCACACATGGCTGCCACCAGGGAGCGGCCTTAGAAGGAAGGCTCAGGAGCCGCCTGCACAACTGCAGGGACACACATCTGCGACCAGGCTGCCCAGGAGAAGCTAAGTTACAGAACGGGTTCTGCGGGACAACACCAATGCTGACTTTTAAAAGTCATCTGTACAGGAAAGTAGCCAGGCACATAAGAAAGCACAGAGCCACCGCTGGGCTCTGCGTAGTTGAGATTATGGGCATAAAAAAAAATTCTTTTGCTTGTCTATATTTTCCCATTTAGGGGAGTAATAAGCACATAGAGATTTTATAATATGAAAAAGAACACTGGTAAAGACTTCATCTGATGGATTAAGAGATTTTAAATCTGTGGGATTTAAACCTGAGAAATAGCTTGTAAATCAATCAACCACCTCACTAAGCCACCTCGCGTGGAGCCGCACAGTAAATCATGACACCGTGAGAGGTTTTGCAACCTCAGACTCAGGTGCCCCTCACCCAAGAAGAAGCTCTCCAGAGACTCTGCTAGCCACTAATTTCATCAACCTGTTTACACCCTGGTCTTTAAAGAGAGGCCACCCACAATTCAAAGAAGCACTGGGCAAACAAACAGAAAGCAGTCCGGGAGGCCAGGAAATTCTGTAGACATTCCTGAGGAAGTATCTGGCTGACACTAGGAACAAGAATGAAGTTCAAAGCCTCTGGATGTGTTAAATCATCGACTGTGGAAAGGCACACACTTACCCCACAGCAGACCTGGAAACCACTTAAGTACTTAGAGCAGCAAGGGCAGAGTGCCGAGGCAAGGAGCCGAGCCCACCCGCCTCTGGATCCCGGCAGGAGGCCTGCGCCCAAACCTCTGCAAACTGGAAAGCAAAAGGAAAAGCTGTCCAACTTCTCTGGTGACCCGACCCGCCCGGAACTCCCGGTTGTTTTCTGGTCTGGTTTGGTTTGTATTATCACTTTGTACTCCACACGGAGAGCTCAAGTCTGCCACAGACCTGCCACCGAAATGTCTCATGTGTTTTAGCGGAAGAAATGGAATGCGTGCCTCTGTCCTGGAGCCCTGGAGCTCTTTGCGCTCTCCGGGCTGTTCTCTGTACCCACAGGGTGTGAGGATGGCAGGCCCACCGGCCTGTCGGGCTCCCGTCTTGGTAACAGCAGCGCTGCGGCTTCCCTCTGGCTCTCGTCTAACTGCGCCCTAGCCCTGGTGCCCCTGCGCCCCATGCTCCTGTTGTTCTTGAGCTTTTGCTTCCTTGTTGAAATGGTGTCGTTGTTTGGGGCTGGCCTGAAGGAACCTGCAACCACAGAGTCTCCTTGGTCACAACAGCAGACAGAAGCTGGATTTGGGGGGGTCAAGTGGGTTTTAACTCAAGTCCAACCCTGCTGCTTCAAGTGGGGCTCATGAGACATACTGTGACCCCCCCCTCCAGCTGTACCTACCTCATAGGATGGTTTGTGTGGATTCAATGTGGATAGCAAACAAAACAAAACAACCAAACCAAACCAAACAACAACAACAACAACGAAACACCCTAACAACAGGATAGCATTTCAGGCACTACAAGAGCTATCAGTAAAATGGCAATAATGGATGTGAAGAGGATGTGGACAAATCAGAACCCTGGTGCGCTGCTGAGCACCATCACTGGTGTAGTCCCCTCCTAACGGTCTGATAGATCTTCAAAGGCGGAGCACAGACTTACCCATGCTGCAGTAATTCCATCTCCAGGTACATACCCAAGAGAAATGCAAACATATGCCAACCCAAGACGTGCACGTGAATACTCACTACAGCATTTTTCGCAAACACAAATGCGTGTCAACTGATTGCATAGAATGTCCACGTGGTTGACTATCATGCAGCCACAAGAAGGAATGAAGTCCCGAGGTACACGGACCGAGAGGGCAAGCGTCCCACTAAGTACAATAAGGCAGGCACTCAAGGCTATATATTATATGGTTTTGTTCAAAGAAGATGTTCAAAAAAGAAAGTCCACAGGAGCTGTGGAGATAGGTTGGTGGCCTCAGGCATGCCTGGCAAGCACGAGGACCTGGGTCTGATCCCTGGCACTGCATGCCATGCTGGTCCTGCACAGGGCCAGCCACTGAAACCAGGCGTGGTGGCACATGTCTGTAATCCCAGCGCTGGGGAGGCTGAGACAGGAGGATCACTGCAAGTCTGAGCTGTGTAGCAAGACCTTGTACCAAATAAATAAGTAAATAGAAAATAGAGAGAGAGAGAGAGAGAGACAGACAGACAGACAGAGAAAGACAGAGACAGAGAGAGACAAAGACAGAGAGAGACAGAGACAAAGAGAAACAGGGATAGAGATATAGAGACAGAGACAGGGGCAGAGACAGAGAGATAGAGACAGAGACAGAGATAGAGAGACAGAGAGACAGACAGGCCAAGACAGAGAGAGACAGAGACAGAGACAGAGATAGAGAAAGAGACACAGAGAGATAGAGACAGAGATGAGAGAGAGAGAGACAGAGAGAGACAGAGAGAATCCACAGATGTAGAAAGTAGGCTGGTGTTTGCCAGCGGCTGAGAAGGGAAATGCAGAGTCCTCGCTAATAGGGAGGGCTCTTCCAGGTGTGACGGTGCCCCACAATTAGAAGGTGATGGCCATGCAACTCTGAACATAGCAATAGCCATTTAGGTATATTTTAAAAGAAGAGATTTTAGGGCATGTAAACTATATCTCAATAAAGGTGATTTTTAAAGCACTTAGAATAAACTCTGAGACATCTAGACATTCAAAACTGTTACTGATTATTAGCTCTGGCTCTCAGAGCAAGGATCTTGTTTTACTCAACAGATATTTTCCTAAGTACCTGGCCCAGGGCCCTGGTGAAAATACACCCTCAGCTGTTTGACAACCATCTGGATGACCGCAGGGTGAAGGCAGAACTGGAGCGGCGCATGGAGACAGGCGTGCAGAGATGGCTTTCTCCATCCCACGGGGGCCCAGATGCAGACGGAGGACCGAGTCCTGAGCAGGCAGGGAGGAGGAGGCAGAGCCCTGCTCCGACCTGGGTCCCTGAGACCCTTCTGGGGCTGCACAGGAAGTGCCCAGGGCAGTCAGCTGCTGGGACTGAGAGGCCCACAAAAGGGGAGCTGTACGTGGGCAGCACAGTGGGGGGCCCGTCCCTGTTCAGGTCACCCAGGCTGGGCCAGGAGTGCTCCTGACTCTGCCTCTCTGTCCTGGGCACTTGCATCCCAGCCATGGACCTTCAGTCTGCCCTGGGTGAAACCAGACACCAAAGCACAGGTCACTCCCACAACAGCAGCACTCAGTGCCCCCCTCCTCCCACCCGGCAGTCACCACACAGCAAAATCCATATCAGAGCCCTCCTCCAAGCAAAGCCAAAGTGCGGCCGAAAGACGAGCTGTGAAATCAAAGCTTTCACACTTGGAGCAAAACCATGCACTATCTTCAGTTCCTACTAGAAGGAGTTATTCAAGACATAGCTTTAATTTTGCTTCTCTCCACCTTTAAACATGGGTACCACAAAGGCAAGCACACACAAGCTAAGCAAAAAGACAGCCTCAGCCTAAGAGCAGTAAGCGCATCACAGACAGGGAATTAACTTCCCACACAAGGAAATGAACTCTCAGAAATCACTGAGAAAGACAAAGCATCCATGGGAGTAACGGCCACATCCCATGGGATAAAATGCGCCGCCTGCTTTATCTGGGAGGAGGAGCCTATCAGAGATGAGGAGGACCAATGAACCCCTCACAGAAGATCCTGGCCCACTGGGAGCCCAACAGGAAGTCCACTCAGCGGTCCATAAGCCTGCACAGCATCTTGGAGATGACACGACCATACCTGGCAAGGTGAAAATGCCAGAGAAAACGCCGGAGACCCTGCACCAAATACATAAAAAATAAAAATAATAATAAAAAAGAATGTTTGGGTGGAGAGTTCACCCTACCCTCAACAGTACATAGCAGCTAAGGAGAGGAAAGATCTACAAACAACAGTCTGGAAAGAACTAAATGACATCCAGACTCATAAAAATAAAGCAAGAGCTTTATTTTTGCAGAGCTTACTGCATGATCTAATCACTATTAAGAGCACAAATTATAATGATCTGGACCTATAAGTCATTGATAGACACAAATACAGAGAAGTCAACTGGTGACATCAGGGGTGTGGCCAGGAGGTCTTTCAGCTTTGGCTGCCTCATTTGATGTTTTTAAAACAAAAAAGGTAATCTTGTATTCTTTTTTGTTTCTATTTATTTATTTAATTTTTGTTTGACATGGCCGAGGACCACAGGAAAGCTCTTTATTGCTGGGGTGGCTCACGCACTCTTGGTGGGCCTGGTCTGCTGCCTCTTTACCATCACAGCCTTCTGACTATGCAGGACGGCACTGGCTCCGCCCACGGCAGCCCCGCGCAGGTCTGGGCGGTACTTGTTCTTTTGGATCACGTGGCAGGTGCTGGGGAGGGTGGCACGTGCATGCTTGCTGATGGCAGTGAGCACCCAGGAGGTGGCTGGCTTTCGCTGTCCTCCGCATCTCCGCTTCATGACTGCCACGACTACCTTGCCATCGGCCGCTGGCTCCACGCCTACCGTCTGGCGGTGAGTCAGGCCATTGTAGCGGAAAGAGTTGCGGGCCTTCAGGTTGTTGGGCCCCTGCTGTGCGGCTGCTTATTCCGCTTGATCAGGAAGCTGGAGCGGCTCCGCACTACCATCCATTACTGCAGGTGGGCAGACACAGCGGGGACCTCTCTGCTGAGGCCGGAGACGGAAAGAGTTGTAGTCTTTTTTAAATTAGAAAGAAACAACTTTTCTGTGAAAAGAACAAAGGGCGTCCAGAAGGACACAGAAACATCCCCCGGCTGGCTGCGTGGGGTCACAGGAGTAGCTCTTTCTGTCTTCTGTCTCCAGGGTCCGGTAGGGCGTGGTCTCTTTCACATTCTTAATTTTTTTTTTATGGCTGGCTCAGCCTGCCCTGGAGGTGGGGCTGGCGCAGCATGTGGTGCTGGGGATCAAACCACAGTCCTTGCGGTTGCCTAAGCCGGTGCTTTAGACCACTGAGCCATCTCACTGGCCCCAGGGCGTGGTCTCTGAACCGAGTGTTTGTATCTTTAACATGGCCTGAGCAGGGGAGGAAAGAACAGTGAGGAAAAGAGAAGCCAAGTTTTCAGCGAGCTGTAGCGGTGACCAAAGAAACAATGCAAATGAAGTGCATTGCCAAGGTACCTAGCGCACAGTTGCCCTGCCCGTGGTAAGCAGGCGGCGTGGCTGTCAGAAGCACTGCTTCCCTCCCGTGCCCCGACAGGCACCCTGAGCCGCACTTGCAGGCGTCCCTGGCACGCAGCGCCTCTCTTCCAGCGTCGGTCTTTACTTATCTTTAGCAAATATTTATAAAGCGCTTGATATCTGCACCGAGCACATGCGGGAATGAGCCAGGCCCACTCCTCCGTCCCTCAGGAGAGGCCAACAGATCAGCCGGGCAGTAGCCTAGGCAGAAGCTGGCGCTGGGCTCCTTCACAAGAGCCCCCAAGCTTCTGGGCTTTGCTTTGCAGGCTGTGATGGGTGAGAGAGCTGCTGACAAGCGCAGGGGCACAGCAGCTGTCACCACGCACTTGGGTGTCACTGAAGTACTACCTCAGAGCTCTGGAGCAGAAGGTATGGAGAGCCCAGGGGGACAGGAAAGCGGTTCAGGGTGTGGGGAAGGCACAGGCAGCAAGCAAGGCAGAGGGGAAGCAGGGAGGAGGGATGCAGTTGGCAGAGGGTAGGGAGAACGGCTGTGGGAGGCTGTGGGCTGAGCAGGAGGAGGGGGGACCGGCTCTGCAAGCGCCTGACCATAAGGAGTTCGGGCTCACCCCTGTCCTAGGAAGCCAGGGAGAGGGGAAGAGCCGGGAGCACTGGGCAAGGAAGAGGAACTGTGGGAGCCATGTTGAAAGGACGGACTCGGAGAGGGAGGCACCAAGCCCTCTCGGAAGAAGCTATCCATGGCACAAGGGTGACAGGCAGGGTCCCAAAGGACGACACAAAAATGAAGAAACTTCCCAAAATGGTCCCCCAGCAGACTCTGGGCTCTGGGGAAAAGGGGCTCAGGGCATAGGAAGAGAGGTATTATTTTTGGTTGTTATTATTATTATTATTATTATTATTATTATTATTTGAGCTACTAGGGATTGAACTCTGGGGCTTTAGACTAAGCTTCATCCTCAGGCTTTTTTTAGTTTTTATTTCCAGACATGGTCTTGCTAAGTTGCAAAAGCTACCTAGGTTGGGCTGGCACTTGAGATTCTCCTGTCTCAGCTTCCTACAGCGTTTTGAGTGCTTCCCACACCACATCCAGTTCAGGACTAGGCCTTTTTAGGCAGGTAGGGACAGGATGCAGAGTCAGGAATGTCAGCCATGTGTGTTCAGGGCTAGTCTAGCAGGCAGGCGCAGACGTAGGCCTGGGGGAGGGCGGAGGGCAGATCTGCTGCATGGGACACGGTGCAGCTCCCGCCTAGCTGGCCTGGGCGAGGAAAGAACGCAGCAACAGAGGCTGGGACTGAGGCTGCTGAGGAAAAGTCTAGTACACAAGAAGGACAGAATGGAAAATACGTGAAATCAAATTTAAGACAGCCTAGTAGCCCAGGAAAGAAGCATTACAGGGGAATATTTGATGCCATAAGAAAATACCGCAACAATACAGTAAGAAATACAATGCACTAATGCAGTAATAAAATAACGTATGTAATAGGGTTGCACTACTGCACATTCACACGGAGAGAAAACGAAAGATTGTATGTCAAAACATCAACAGTTTTCTTGAATAGTAGGATTATGGCTCGCTTTTATTTTCTTTCTTGTGCTTTTCTTTACCTTGTAAGAGTCTATCACAAACACATATTCATTCTGTACTCAGAAAGCGAGTGTATGAAGGAAGACAGGGGCCAGGGTTGAAAGGTCATCGAGAGAGACAATCAAGAATTGAGTGGGTTCTGGGTGTGGTGGCACAGGCCTGTAGCCCCAGCACTCAGGAGGCTGAGGCAGGAGCATCCCTGTGAGTTCCAGGCCAGCCTGAACTGCATAGTGAGACCCCATCTCACAAAACCAAAAAAGAAAGAATCGAGGGAGGGGTGGAGATGGCAGGGACAAGATAGTGAGTGGAGGAGTTGGGGGGAGGAGGAGGACATACAAAGGCAGAGCTGAGGGCCAGCAGGATGAAAGACAGAGGAAGGTTCCTGTGGGGAGGAGTGAGTATAGATGGAAAAAGTGGTAATATCCCTGCTCTACAGGAGATTCAGGGAAAGGAGAGCTCGAAAGGCCGTTACTCCTGGGAAGGCAGAGAGCCACCTGGAGGGCCCCGCTCTGCCAGCCCTGTCCTCACCTTCCTCCTTCTGTCTGGGGAGGCGCAGTCACTCCCACGTGGGTGGGAACACCTGACTCTCACTCCTAGCTCTTAGTTGCTCACAAAGGTCTGCAGTGTGGCTAATAGGAAATGCCTCCTACTCTTGAGTCTGATGACCACCTTGCCTCGTCAGCAGGGTGGGCCGTGAAAAGGAGCCCAAGGGGCCCAGGGAACCCTGGAGAAATGCTTCACTCCCCAGCCATCGCATGGACCTGAACAATTCTGCAGTCCCCAGATACCCTCTCCAGAGCAAGAAGGCAGTTGTTCTTCGTGAAGCCAAACCAAGCAACCAAGGCAGTTCCAGTAATGGGAAAGGTCATGCTCTCCTTGGACTAACACAAAGAGAGAACATCTGCTGTAGTCTGATGCCAGGCTACAGTTAAAAAAGCAATGAGGAGTGATTTTGAGGCCAACTGAAAACTAGATACCCTGTATGGGCCCCCGAGCCTTGGGAAAGGATCCTGGCCTGCACACAGGTCCCTCTTCCCCGCTGTGTGCACCCCACCCCTGTCCAGCTCTCTGCGGGAAACACCCAGAGCAAGCAGGAATAGCCTAGTGCTGGAGCCTACAAAGTCAGACTGCACAGCTTGGTGTGGCCTTTCTGGAATTAACAGATTGGCCCGAACAGACCCAACAAGACAAGGAGGGCGGGAAGAGCTAAAGTGATAGGATTTCTGAGGAGACAAGTTGAACTCGTACTGTTCATGAATCATGCTCCATGACAGGAGGCAAGAAAGCAAAGGAGATGAACTGACCGCGTGACCAAGTCACTCTTCTTATTTACTCTACTACTCAGCTTTCAAACCGCATTGCCCGCTGTAATTGCATTTCAATTCATGTTTAACACAAGCATAACTTAGCTGGATGTTGGCATCCAATATCCCAGACACAGAAAGGCAAACAGAAAACAGCCAACTCAATTCAATAAATGTTCTTTGTGTGACTGCTAGAGTCTGCGCGTACCCAGGCACTCTGCAGGCCACCAGAAACACAGCTCTGTGGAAGACACAATTCTGCTGCTCCCCAGGATTAGACTGCTAGCTGACAGCTGTCACGGAAGAGTGGTAAAAGCTGTGGCACAGGAAAGGGAAGATACCACTAAAATGCAGAGCAGAACACAGCTTCATAAGGGAGTGGAGCATGCATTTGCAAAGGCACTGGAGCGAGAATGGTGACAGCACTTCTGGGGAACTGTACAGAGGCACAGGGGGCAGGGTGAGTGCTATAACGTAGGGAAGGCACAAACTGAATAGGTCTTAGATGCCAGTGAGGCCACCCACTCAGCAGAGTATGGGTGCTAGGTGGCTGGGCACACAGTGGAAAGGTAAGTAATGAATTTGCCTTCAAAACTAAAACTGGCATCAGGAAACAAGTCCAAGGAGAGCATGACCCAGGCTCTAGGCTGTTTGCACTGGCGGGGCTTCAGGAGAGGCTGGCGGAGGTCAGGGTGGAGCTGAGGGATGCACTGGGGACCATTCAATAGCAAAGGAGAGTGCAGAGGCAGCGATTGGGGCCTGGGTTGGGCCAACCACTTCTTAAACTCTTCTCTCCGTTCCTACCCTTTCCCACAAACACATGGACCCTGCATCAGAGCATGCCCCGTCCTGTGGAGCTTGCACACCTGCCATTCTAAGCCGTGACTCAAAGAGTCATGGAGCAATCAGGAAACAATATGGGGAACTAGGAATAAGAAGTGTCACTGCAGTTATTGGATGTAATAGAAATTTCCTTGTTCAAGATTCAGGTTTAGATTAACTTTTTAGATTTCCTCTAAACTAGAGTATAAAGTACTTTTAGAGATGGAGAAGGGGATCAGGAGGGGAGAAGAAAAGGGAGGGGGCAATAGAAAGCAAATAATCAAAATTTTACATATATGTACCAACATACCAAAATGAAGCTCACTATTGTTACTAATATGTACCACTAGCACTAACAAATCTGGTTGCTTGCATGTGAAATTTATCAACTACAACCAATAACAATTTAAATGCTATTGGGGAATGCAATGGGGAAATGTATGATCAATATAATAGCAATAATAGCAATGTCGATTATCAAGGTTACTTTAGCTCTTCAAAGCACAATAAAAAAGTTTTCTATCTTTCATTTTATCAAAGCTCTGGGATGGTTTATACAAGGTGGGCATTATCTATTTCCTGAAAAGTTGAAGGAATATCACCTATTCTTTGAAATCTTAGACCCTAGTACTCTTTTTGGAAATAATTTTCTAACAACATTCCCAACTTCTTTATTGAAAGATTTTCTCGTTTATTGTAGAATTTATTTTTAAACTCATGAAAACCTTCATTTTAAGTCACACATGGCAGCACATAAAGGCTACACATCATCTCTTGTAATTTTTCAGTCTCTGTGTTCTTATTTTCCTTTTCTCAATCTAAATTTCATGTATCCCTATCTCACTCCTTTTACTGTTAAAAAAGTTAGTGGTTCATCTCTTCTACTCAGAAATAAATTAGTGTGCTTTACTAATCTCCTGGATGGGCCTCAATCCAATCAAGGTAACAATCCAGCTTACCTGCTGCAGTTTACCCTTCACCACCTCAACCCTCAAGCATATCTGCTGGAACCATACTTAAAACACCTAATGCACCCACCTAAAATCTCAATGGTAAAGCATTGCTCAAAAGTCCAAGTCCAGGTCTCCTCTAGACTCAAAGCAAACTCTTACCTGCAAACCTCTTTTAAGACCATACTATCTTTGGCCTTAGCTTTACATATGGTTCTTTCCAAGCCCAAATTTAAGGTTTTCAAACATTTCTGCTTTGTTTTTGCTCCCAACTATCACTCTACATCTGCCTAAAAGAAGCTAGCAGTACTACTGCCACAGCCTGAACATTGGGCCACCTTGAAATTTCCTTGTCCTGATTGATTAGTTTATACTCCTTTCCTACAAACTCTCAGGGCATGAAGAAAACAGGCAAATTTTTTTCTGCCACAGTGTAACATGTGTGGTCTCTTATCTAATTCCCCCAAGAGTCCTTCTTCCAAAGCAAATCTTCTAAAACCTCATGGTCTTGGTCTTTACTGTCCACATTCCTATCAGCATTCTGATCTGAACTCTGACAAGAATCACCACTAAGCTCTGCGTACAGCATGCCAGGGCTTCTCTAGCAGGCACCTCCAAACTTTTTCAAACCAGTTCCAAAAACTTCCATGTAGGTGATTATAGCTACAGCAATGACGTAACTCCTGGTACCAATTTTTAGGTACCAGCTTGTTTGTCGCTGGATCCAAATATTCCACTTAAACAACTTAAAGGGAGAAGGGTCTGTTGTTGCTCATGGAGTCAGAGGGTTCTTTCCATAGGCAACTGCTTCAAGGCAGAAAAGGCACCACGGACAGTCTTGGTAGAGGAATACTAGGTACCTCATCACAGCCAAAAGCAGAACAGGGGAGCATCCCAGAGAAGAAGGGCCAGACCCGGCACCCAAGTACATGCCTCCGGGAGCCACCAGACACAGCCAGTAAGGCGCCTCACTAATCTGTTCCCTCGGCTGCTATTCTGCCTTCCTAACATCTCTGGGCTCCTGGGGTCTTTGCCGCCCCTTGGCTTTACCTCTGCGGCTCTGGCCTTTCTCCTTTCAGCAGCCCACGGCCAATCAAGCTGAAATCCAACTTAGCACAATAAGGTAATAAAATTTAAAGGAACAATAATAACTGTGCATTGGGCGGGAATTATAACATACATAGAAGAGAATGCATGAAATAACAGCATAAAGGCCAGGAGTGAGGAAACAGACCGTGCACTGCTCTTGTGCCGTACATGAAGTGCATTACTTAAAAGTAGACTGTGCTGAATTAAAGAAATGTGGTACAAATCCAAAGTTACTACTAAGAAGCAACATAAACAACATAAAAGGAGTTGAGCTAGAAAGCCAATTGAAGAAATAAAATGGGATACAAATAATCAAAAAGATGTTGGGAAAATAGAGAACAGATGGGGGAAAACCCTGAAAACAAAGAGCAAGATTGGTAGAATTAAACCCAAACACATCAATAATCACTATAAATGCAAATGGTCTAAACATGCCAATTAAAGGGACGAAGCTGTCAGACTGGATAATATGCTATCTACAAAAAACGCTGTCAATATAACAACACAGATGGGCTCAACTAAAAGCATGGAAAGGATATTTCACGCCAAAACTAATCAAAAGAAAGCTATAGTGGTGAGACTAATATATAACAAAGTAGGTTTCAAAGCAGAAGATTTAGCAGAGATAGAGTCACCTGATAACGATAATGACAATGAGATTAATTGATGGGAAGGACATATCATTCCTAAATGTTTATGTCCCCAAGGACTGAGTTGTAAAATACAGAAAACAAAAATAAATAAAACTGAATGGAGAAACAGACTAATCCACAATTATAGTCAAAGAGTTCAAAACCCATCTCTCCATAATTGAAACAATAAGCAGACAGAAAATCAGTAAAAATACATCAAAATTGACACTACCAATTAGCGTGACCTAGCTGACATTTGTAGAACACTAACTGCACCGAGAGCAAAAGAGATATTCTTTTCAAGTGTTCCTGAAACTTTTATCAAGATAAATCATAGTCTAAATTGGATCAGTGGAACACAGAGCCCACAGCATGTTTGTTTTTTGTTTTGTTTTTGTTTTGGTCTTTTTGAGACAGGGTCTCGCTATGCAGTTCAGGCTGGCCTTGAGTTCATGTCTGTAGCCCAGACTGGTCTCAAACTTGCACTGATCCTCCTGCCTCAGCCTCCCATGTGTTGGAATTACAGGCATGCGCCACCACGCCTGGTTTAGAGCCTGTTTGTGTATACCTCAAGAATTACAGAAGGCTTTTGGTATTCTTCAAAAGTTTCAAATAGAAATCATAGGTAGTTCACAAAGCCTAGGTTTCCCATCTGGCCCTCTACAGAAAATTTTTGCTGATTCTCATTCTAGGCCATAAAATTTAGCTCTGTGTTCACATGGAATAAATCAGTCAATAAGAAAAACATCTAGAAAACCCTCAAACATACACAAATTAGCACTTATCAGAATAATGCATGGTTAAGGGAGGTATGGTGGTGCATGCTTGCAATCCTAGCACTTAGGAGGCTGATGCAGGAGGATTGATGTAAATTCAAGACTAGCCTGGGCTACAAAGTGAGCTCAAGGCTAGTCTGAATTGCATAGTGAGACCCTGTCTCAAAAAGACAAATCATCATCATCACCATCATCATCACCATCATCATCCATGGTTAAAGAAACCAAAAAGGAAATTAAACAGTACAGTGAATAGATTAGGACTTTATACAACACGATAAAACTTGAAGACTATAGCAATGCAATGCTTAGAGAGAAATTCATAGCAGTGAAATATTTATATTAGAATCAAAGTTCTCCAGAGCAAGGCACAAGGGCACACACCTGTAATCAGCATTCTGGGAGGTTGAGGCAGGGGGATCACATGTTCAAGCTCAGCCTTCGCAATTTGGTGACCCAGTGAAACTGCATGCTCAAATAAAGGTGGAATTTTAAAAAGGCTAGCTAAGTATGGCAGTACAGGCCTATAATCCCAGTGCTCAGGAGACTGAGGCAGGAAGATCATCAGGAATTTAAGGCCAGCCTGAACTACATAGTGAGTTCAAGGCCAGCCTGAATGGCATAGCTAGATGACACTGTCTTAGAAAATCCCCCAACCCTGGGGCCCGGCGGGATGGCTCAGTGGTCTAAAGCGCCTGCTTGGGGAAGCTTGGGCGGCTTCAGGGACCGCAGTTCGATCCTGGGCACCACATGCTGTGCCAGCCCTGCCCTCAGGGTGGGTTGAGCTGGCCATAAAAATGAGTGAATAAACAAACAAAGGTTCTGAAACAAGAAAAAAAATAATAGATAAATAAATTTAAAAAAAAAAAAAAAAAAAAGAAAATCCCCCAACCCAACCCATTGCTACCGAACGCAAGCCAAACCAAACCAAACTAAACCAAACCAAACCAAACCACCCAAAGTGAAGGCTGGAGACATAGTTTATTCAGTGAGAAGGTGGGGTTCAAGCTCCAGTTTCACATGAAAAAAAAAAAAAAAAGGAAAGGTCTCAAATCCAAACCCCAAACTCCCCCTTTAAAAAACCAAAAGGTTAAACCTCCTGTAAGCACAAGAAAGGATAAATAGAAAACAATAAAATAGAAAACAGCCATAAAAGCCTAAAGCTGCTCTTTGAGAAGATCAATAAAATTGACAAAATTGTAGGCCAGTGATGGTGAACATTTTAGAGTTCTCAATCATAGAAATGGCCTGCTTCGGCAGGGGTGCCATGGGATGGCCACCACTGTTAAGCAGCCCGAGGAGGGAAAAAGATGACACCAATCACCTTTGCTGAGAATTAGAGAAAAGCTACCCTACAGTCCTTACAGAACTGAAGCAGCAAACAGGAGAACACAGGAACGACTTTATTCCTAGAATTTAGAAAGCTCACATCAAGTAGAAAATTTCTTGATAGAAATTATCAAGGCTTACTCAAGAACAGATAGTCTGAGCAGCATGATATGTATTTTAAAAATAGAATTTCACATCCAGACCCAGAGCTTCAGTGGTGAATACTATCAACAACCAAACACATAAAAATAGAAAATCATAGACTAATTGACATTTCTCATGAACACACACACACACACACACACACACACACACACACACACAATTGCTTTTTCTCCCCACCGCCCACACCCCACCCCCGTGGACTGAACCCAGGACCTTTGGATGGTAGAGGCAGCACTCTACTACCAAACTACATTCAGCCCCGACATGTTTCTCAACGAATTTTTAGTAAAGTGAATTGAACAATATATAAAAAGGACACTATGTCCATGTAAGAATTCATCCCAGAGATGTAAGGCTGGTTTAACCTTCCAATGTGCTTCATACTAAAAGTTAGGACACATTTTTTTTTTTTTTATCATCCTAATGGGTGCAAATAAGGCACTGACAAAATATGTCTGATCAGAACTATGGAAGAGTCCTTCCAATTAAAACAGTGTCCATTAAAACACTATCTATCTATCTATCTATCTATCTATCTATAATATTTGTGGATCTGAGGGCCCAATACCATGTTTATGAACAGTCAAACATTAAAGATTTTCCTCACTGGCTTGGAAGACAACAAGGATGTCTGATTTCACCACATCTAATCAACAGTACCCTGGATGACCCAGTCAGTACAGTGAAAGAGTGAGAAAGAGAGAGAGGAGAAGGAACAAAAAGGAAGAAAGAAAATAGCAAACAGGAAGAAGTTCGTAAAAGCCATTACTATTTATATATTACTGTCTATGTAGAAAGTTGCAAGGAGTGTGCATGTGTGTGTGTGTGTGTGTGTGTGTGTGTGTGTGTGTGTGTGTGTGTATGTGTACAGGGTCAGGGTCTCACTATGTGGCTCGGACTCATAGTCATCTTCTTGTTTTCAACCTCCCTAGTGCTGGGATTACAGGTGTGCACCACCACGCGTGGACTCCATCACCAACTCAGTGTGCCCGGGAGCAGGGCTGGCACAGCACGCGGTGCCAGGGATTCAATCCTGGCCTCTGAGCTGGCCTAAGCAAGCACTTAGTGTGCTGAGCTATTTCACCAGCTCTGCAAGGAATACTTTAAAACACCACAAGAACTAATAAAAAAAGTTTAACAAGGATGCAGAATAACAAGTTAATACACAGAAATCAACTAAAAATCAGAGTGGGGAAAAATAAATACTGTCAAAAATATGAAATGATCAGGGATAAATCTGACAAAGCTCTGCATTGATTATACACCAAAAACTAAAAAAAAAAAAATACCTGAAATCAAATTAGATTTACATAAATATACCATGAATCTGAAGACCCAATATTGTTTAGATGTCAAATATCTATAAATTGACACATAATGTATAATATATCCCCAATCATAATCCTAGCAGGCCCTGTTTTAGGTAGAAATTGACATGTTAGTCCTTAAATTTATATTAAAATTCAAGCAAACTGGAACAAACAAAATAACTTTGGAAAAGACTGAAGATAAAGGACTATCCCATTTTAAGAATTATTATAAAGCCATAGTAGACGAAGAGTATGGATCTGGCATTCAGGCAGGTAGGTCAAAAGTACAGAACACAGAGTCTAATCGTACACCTGTATGTACAAGATCAATTCTTTCTTACAGGATCAATTCTCTCTCTCTCTCTCTCTCTCTCTCTCTCTCTCTCTCTCTCTCTCTCTCTCTTTCTTTCTCTCTTTCTTTCTCTCTTTCTTTCTTTCTTTCTTTCTGGGTATTGGGGATTGAACTCAGGACCTTCCACTTGCCAGGTAAGAGGATCAATGAATTTTTAACAAAAATATCAAACTAATTCAGTGAAGAACGGATGATCTTTAAGGCCAGTACTACAATTGGACACCAATACACAGGACACGACCCTTACCCAGGGATACAGCCCAGAGACACAGCACCTGCCTGGCAAGCACGAGGTCCAGAGTTTCCCAAAACAAAGCAAAACTACAGTGACCCTTAATCCATACATCATACTATAGGTAAAAATTAACTTAAAATAAGTCATTGATTTAAATACAAGTGCAAAAGCCATAAAATTTCTGTTGGGGACTCAAAGGAAAACTCAACTAAATTTGAGAAGGATTTCTTAAATGTAATTTAAAAAAGCGTTAGCTATAAGAGAAAAAATAATAAGCTGGATATTACTAAAATTTAAAACTTTCACTTTTCAAACATAATATTAAGAAAATGAAAAAGTAGGTGTAGATTGGGAAAAACATTTTCAAAATGCATGTTCAACAAAAGACTTGTACTTAACACATCTATCTATCTATCTATCTATCTACCTATCTATCTATTATTAGAGAAATACAAAATAAACTTACAAGCACATATGCACCCATTGGAATGGCTATGCTTAGGAAGCAGGACATCATGTCTGGCAAGGTCATCACTGAACGAGTGAAGCTCCAGCCCTGGGCTGGCAGGGCTGTAATATGATACAATCACTTAAAAAATAATGGAGCAGTTTCCTAAAAAGTTAAACATCCATCCACCACGCAGTTCAGCCATCTCACTCTTGGGTATTTACCCAAAGGAAATGAAAGCGGATGTCTACGAATGTGCAGAGCAGCTTTATTTTTAATAACCCAAACTGGAGACAACCCAAATAACCATCATCAGCTGTCATACAAATACACAGTGGAGCACTAGTCATTAAACAGGCCAAAGTTGATATACTCAACAACATGAATGAATCTAAAAATAATTATTCAAGAGGAAAGGGCCAGATTTAAAATTGAGAGAGAAGAGTCAGACCCAGAAGCAGGGGGAGCATAAAGGTCTATAAAACACAGCCTGGTGTCCAATGACAGAACCAAAACGGTGGCTTCACAGGGACAGGGTGAGGGGGTGCATTACGAAAGGGCAAGGGCAAAGGGAAAGTATGGGGACAAGGGACAGGCTCGTTGAGTGGTTA
This sequence comes from Myocastor coypus, assembly GCA_004027025.1. Classification (NCBI taxonomy): domain Eukaryota; kingdom Metazoa; phylum Chordata; class Mammalia; order Rodentia; family Myocastoridae; genus Myocastor; species Myocastor coypus. Next base: position 54,010 of record PVJA010004283.1, read on the forward strand.
TCATGATGGTCTCACAAGCACATGTAGACACATGTTTGAACTCATCAGAGTTTAAAGATATGCAGAATTCTGTGCATCACATGTACCTCAATAGAGCAAGGAAAAGAATCCATATGCAGCTGAAACAAAGCAAACCAAGTGACAAGATATATGAGGAGTGCTATCAAATGTTCCTGATATACAATAGGACCTAAATGAACAAAAACACAAGCCAGGTTTCTAGAGGAGGAAACTCAGCACGAATTTAAAAAAAAAAGAAAGAAAAGAAAAAGAAAGATTGAAAGGTCAGTACTATGGGCACATGATTCTCCTCAATTCAACTTATTAACTCAGGGCAGCCATACTGAGAGTCCAAATATTTTGCACAACTTGACAACTCTAAAGTTCTTTTCCAAAAGATAGTATGTGGTAACAGCCATTTCTGAAAAAGTGGAACAGAAAGGATATGGCCCTACCAGGCAGTAAAACATGCTATGAAAACACTGTGCTAAAAGAGGCGTGTTAGATGACTCAATTTAGTTGCAATAGCCCTAACCACAGACCTGTGGTTGCTGGGGTTGGTGGGGAGTGGATTAATGCAAATCCTTAATGGTTACAGAATTTCCTTTTGGAGTGACAAAAATGCTAAAACTGGTGGCTGTACAAAATTATGAATGTACTAAATGTCACTGAAAATTTTATCTCACGGGAAATTTCGTCTTAAATTTTAGAGAATTGACGGAATTGCTAACTTCAAAGAAATACATGTCCTAGGGCTGGCGAGATAGCTCAGTGGAGTAAGCGCCCGCTTGGGCAAGCACAGGGACCAGGGTTCAATCCCTGGTCCCATGCTGTGTGGTGATGCACACCTGTAATCCCAGTGCTGAGGCTGAAGACTGGAGGATCACTAGGAGTCCAAGCTGTGTAGTGAGACACTGTATCAAATACATAAATGAAAAAAAAAAAAAAAAAAAAACATGCTCTAAACTTGCAAGAACTGAAAGAGTCTGTAGTATAGAACAGGTTCAAAAGATTGATGAAGCAGAGTGTAGCCTAGAAATATCCTCGGAAATCCCCCTGACACTCGCCACCCTGTGAAAGATCCCTTGCTATGGTCTCCAGATCACTGCCTAAACAGCTGACGTCTGAAAGCCTGAGGTTATAAATCAGTTATAAGCCAGTGTAACACCATCATCACGTAGTACAAACGGCAGGGTTGAATGTTAAAGCCCAACAGGCCTCCAGCAGTATAATCTGACCTACCTTGAGTGGTTTCAATGCCCCAGCCCTAGGCCTGCCGGAACCGAGCTGCTCTTACGCCTACAGGCTGCCTGCGTGGGCCTAACACCCTGCTCTTAGTAGGCAGGCATGCAGACCCCGAGCTTCTTCCCCAGGGGCCGCCAGTAGAGGACAGGGGTCTGAAGAAGGCGGTGGGAAAGCTTGTTTTTGAATCCTGCAAGAACGTATTCTCTACGTAAGAGCCCCGCCTCTGAATGGAACAGCAGCTGCTCTGGACTTCGTCTCAGGCACAGCAAAGGAGCGTTCTGTCAGATTACAGCACAAACATGTGTACATGCGAGGGCTTTGCTCACGATGACAGCAGCCCGGCAAGCCCACATGTAAAGGCCTCAAAAAGGCCCGCACATTTAGCAAAGAAGTAAACCAGATGCCACTCGACCCTCTACTCTTAAAGATCTGGATATTTAGAAAACCAAATCAACGACACAAGATGAAGTGTCAGCTAAAAGTATACAATGATGTTTCTATTATTCTACAGTAGTTGGGCTTTTTGTTTCTATTTATTTTTAAATGTCATGAAAATTTAAACTTTAATTTTAGCCTCTAGACAGGCCTTTTTAAAGAACTGAGTCAAGAAAGAAAAAGAAAGGAAAGAGAAAAAGGAGGAAAGAAAAACTGGTACATGTGACTACACAAAAACTAAAAACTTTGAAAAAAAGAACCCTAAAATCTGTGATCCGATGAATAAACTTCACAAAGCCTGATACAGTACTATGAACAAATCCTAAAGACAATGATGAGAGGGACATATTTGTAATACATATAATAGACAAAGGATTAACAGAATGTATGGAAGAACCCTACAAATCAATAATAAAAAAAAAGCTAGCCAAATGTGTCCGTTAAGACTCAGAAGGTAACAGCCATAATACAAATGGCCAGCAGACATGAAAACATGTTTAGCTTGATCACTAACAGAGACCTACAGCTCCACACAGTGAGCTCCTAGTTTGGGAACTTAAGGAAAAGACTGACAGTAAGGACGAGAGCAAAAGGTATTTCTTCAATACTGCTTATTGGGAGAATATGTAAATTGTAGCATGGTATTTGTGAAAAGCTACCTGGCAGTAACTGCTAGAATCTGCAGTGTCTGCATCTTCTCATCCACCAGCACCCATCCTGAGGTGGGTGTGCAGGGGTTATTCATCGTGGCATTGCTTTTCAGAGACTAAAAGGAGACTGCTAAGCCTTTGCCAGCAGGGCTGAGGTTAACGAGTCACTACCGTGGAGAAAGCCACAGCAATCGACGGTGTTCTAAGTGAGGACATTTTCTACCAGCACTGCTTAGGGAGAAAAGAAGCCAAAAGGATATTACTTACATGATGCATATAAATAATAATTAGCTAATAGCTACAATCCTCAAGCTGGTACCAACGAGCTCATTTAATCCTCCATGAAACTCCATGAGGAAAGTTCTGTTAATAACTCTCACTTTACAAAAAAATTGAGGAAAACAACCTGACAGAGGTCACAGTGCTGGTAAGTGGTGGAGTGAAGAATCGAACCCAGGTCTTATGATTTTGACTGCTAAACTATACAGCCTCTCTCTAAAAATAGGTAGTTGTGGAATTGTTAAAAGGACTGAAAGGATGTAGACCAAACTGTTAATAGCAGTCACCTCTGAGAAAACAGCGAGAGAGACTTACTTACTGCTTGAATCTTTTACATTGAGAATACATTTATATAATATTTGGCCGTTAAAACAAAACCATCCTTGCCGGCAAGATATAGCTCAGCAGACTTAGGCAAGCACAGTGGTTCAATATCCACGCCAGTCCTGCTCCTGGGCAGGCTGAGTTGGGGCCACTGAGACTGGGCATGGTGGCACACGCCTGTAATGTCACCACTAGGAAGGCTAAAAAGAAGGATCACTGTGAGTCCGACCTGCATCGTGAGACCCTGAACCAAACACAATTTAAAAAAAGAAAGCAAGCATCCTTTACAATGACATGGAAGAAGGAGGGCAAGAGCGCTTGGACATCTGCCCACTGCAGAGCCGGACCAGCCACGGCCTGCACACCTAATCGTCCCTGCTCGGAGGCATCTTGAGGTGACCTCTCTATCAGAGCTCACTACCCAGATCCTCCACCTGGGCCGCCTGTTCTCTAGCCAATGCATGCCAGGCCTCACACACAACCTATTAACAGTTAAAGGTGAATGACAAAATCCGGGAAAGTGAGACTGAAGCACTGTGAGTTTTGCAGACTTTCAGAGCAACTGGCGAGTAATTTATGAGCACACGGTAGTACACTTCCTTCTTGTATACCTAATAATACGCTGAAACATAAATGTTTGGAAAGATTTCTGACAGGTTTAGTAATGAACAGATTCTGGTTAACTCGAATTCACATAAAGCAAGCCAGTACTTAAGATATTCAAGAGCAGATAGATATACTGTTCTCTCTTCCCCCTGCTAGGGACAGCTCAAACCCCCAGACACTATATAAGACACACATTATATGTCAAGTGAGATAACAGGCAGAGGGGCAGGGAACTCAGGCCTGTGCAACAACACGGTGGTGAGTTCCCGGTCTTATTTTGGCCTCATGTATCCCAGACTTAAAGCCAAAGAGACCCACAACTCAGAAGCAGCAAATGGGGGAGAGGGGTGACAACCACAGCCTTCTTTCTGTGCTCAAAGGGGGCAGACTCACAAGACACAGAAACTATACAAAACCACTCTAGCCCAACGCCATGTAATTCATTTGGCCCCATCCCTATCTACACCAGCAAAGCCAGAGCAAGGAGCCAGACTTCTGGCCTGACAGGATAGGAGAGGTGCCGAGCACTCCTCTCCAAGATGGGGTCAGAGAGGCCCTCCAATCCCACTGGGCGCTCATTCCATCCCAGTGAGGTGATACTGAAGATGTCATGGCAACCAGAACCCTCACCATGATTTCTAAATAGGTCAACTCCCAGCCTTGTGAGGTCAGCAGAGGATTCAAGGGAAGCTTGACTGTGTCACTCCTATCAGGGAAGTTCTCACCTGTGGAAGGTCAGTGGAGTGCTAGACCTCCCATCCCGCCCCACCCAGGAATTACCATGGTGCTTCACCTCCTTAGTGTTAGTGATGGTTACACAGGGAAGCTGGACTTCTACCCTTGCCGGGCAATAAAGATGTGGCACCTCTCACTTTTCCTCCTAGAGCAGTACCAGTAAAAGCTAGGTTTAACGGGGAGAACCAAGATGGCTGAGTGGTAAGGAGCACAGAAAGAGCCTCTCAGAGTTGCTGTCCAGACCCTGGAATATAGCAATGTGAGAAGGTGAGGAGAGACGTGGGTCCTGGGTATCTGGGTTCAAGAAGGAAGGGGGAAGTGGGTTCAGGACAGATTTGAAGGTGAATTGAAGCCTACAAAGAGAGAAATTGACGTGAAGAAGCAGAAAGGAGCTGGCCACACTTTCTCCCTGAGATGAGACTCATTACGTGAGAGGAGTGGTTTGAATTTGCAGATACAGAGTGATTGCTAGTGACCCCAGAGGTCTCCACAGAGGCACAGCAATAAAGGGGGTCAGCAGATGTGAAGGACTACGCTAGCTCAGGGTGAGCGCTGAGGGATCGGTTGTCTTGTGCAAGAGAGTTATGGGCTGAGAGCCATCTTGGAGAAGGGGTGGCTAAGCTCAGAACTCGGAGCAGCCGTGGGCTCCATCTAATAGCTTCTCACTGGGCTCAGGCCTGTGGAAGGCATGCTGATGGCTGCAGGCTGAATGAGTCTGGTCTAGGCCAGAAGCTGCAGGTGTGCTACTGCTGGATTGCTGGGATAAAACATGGATCAGGACTCTGGCACCACATGTTGCCTACCAGTGATGGCAAAGGCATACTTTGAAGTGGACATTTCTCTTCCTTCCTTCCTTCCTTCCTTCCTTCCTTCCTTCTTTTCTTTTCTTTTTTTTTTTTTTTTTTGTTCTCATGGTGGCTTTGTTTTTCTTTTCTTTTCTTTCAAATTTGATCTTGATTTTGTGAATGTGGTTTCTAGCTTCTTTGTGGTTATGGTGCTATTCTGTTCCGTTCTTTTCATTACTTCCCTCTCTCTTCCCCTCCAGTCTTCTGCATAGTTTCCCAAAGTTAAGTTAGCATAGTCCTCCTTTATCATCTAGCCTTACTTTTAATCTCTTCTTCTTCCTCCCTTTCTTCTTCTTCTCCTTCTCCTTCTTCTTCCACTTCTCTGTTTTCTCTTTAACCCATTTTAAATTTCAACGTAAGGGAAAAACTGATTTATCGAGGCTAGGGAGATAGCTCAATATAATAAGTGCTTGCCTGCTAAGCACAAGATCTTGAGTTTGATCCCTGGTACCACCCAAAACAAAAACAAAAGCAAAAAACCATTCCTCTAAGATGCACATAGGATATTATTCAAAGCAGACCAAATGTTAACTCAAAGAACATGCTTAAGTAAATCCAAAGGAATTAAAATTATCCTATTAGTATTATCAAAGCACAGTGAAATGAAATTGGAAATCAATGGGAAAAGAAAACACAAGAACATAAACACATGGAAATTAAATAGCACCCTTCTGAAAAAGCAATGGGTCACAGGTGAAATTATAGAAGAAATTCATTTCTAAAACTAAATGATAACAAAAATACAGTATACCAGAATTTACAGGACACAACGAAAGCAGTCCTAAGAGGGAGACATAGTAAATACCCATATCAGGAAAACAGAAAACACAAACAGCATAATATTAAAAATCAAACTTTTAGAAAAAGAGGAGCAGGCTAAGCTAAAAGCTCACATATGGGAGGAAATTACAAAATCAAAGAAGAAATTAATGCATCGGAGACTAAAAAAAAAGATACAAAGAATCAATGAATGAAAGAATTGGTTCTTTCAAAGATTAAATAAAACTGACAAACCCTTAGTCAAACTTAGCAAAATAAGAAAGAAAAGATTGAAATCCATGAGTGAAAATGGTGAAAATTATGGACCCTCCAGAAATTCAGAAGACTGCCTATATCTGCTTTGAAAAAAAAAAAAAAACCCAATAAAATGGAAAACGCTGAAATGGACAGATTCCTAGTTACATATGAATAACCAAAGCTGAATCAAGATTAAAAAAAATCCTCAATAAAAAAAAATCCTCCATAAACCAGTATCAATCAATGAAATCAAAGATGCAATTAAAAGCCTACCAACAAAGAAAATCCCAGCTCTTGACAGATTCACAGGTAAATTCTACAAGAAATTTAGAGAAGACCTAACACAATTACTTCTCAAACTTTTTAATGAAATTGAAAGGAAAGCAATAATCCCAATTCATTCCTGGAAGCAAGCATTACCCTGATACCAAAACGAGAAGGACACAACTAAGAAAAAGAACTACTGGCCAGTCTCCTTAATGAACAGGGATGCAAAATCATCAAAAAGATTATACACCATGGACCAAGTGGTCCCAAGGATAAAGGGATGGTTCAACACACATAAATTAACAAATGTTAACAGAGCCAAGGACAAAAACTCATATGAATATCTCAATAGATACAGAAAAAGATTGACAAAGTACAGTACTCCTTAATGATAACAAAAAACCCTACAGAAAATTGTAATAGGTGGTCTTTATCTCAATCTGATAAAAGTCATCTATGATGATCCAACAGATAATGTCATACTAAATGGACAAAACTCAAAAGCTTTCTCTCTAAAATCAGGAACAAGACAAGGATGTTCACTGTCTCTACCCTTACTCAACACAGTCCTCAAAACTTTAGCCAGAACAATTAGGCAAGAGAAAGAAAGGAAAGGAACAATGATAAGAAAGGAAGAAATTATTATTTGTAGGTGACATAATACTCTACATAGAAGACCCCCAAAACTCCACTAAAAACTGGCCTATGTAATAGGTAAATTCAGTAGTATAGATGGATAAAAAGTCAACACTCAAAAGTCAACGGCCTTCTTGTACATGATTAACAAATTCACAGAGAGAAATTAAATGGAAACAATACCTCTCTAATAATTAGCCTCTCTAATAAATGGAAGAAAAATAGCCTCTGTGGCCCAGAGCTCACTAGAAACTCATTTGACCCAGAAACCAGGCCTGGCATGTGAGTGACACTGCCCTGGGCCCACCGGAATCATATTTGATCCAGCAACAAGGCCCAGCATGTGAGTGGAACTTCAGGCATCAGACAGGCCCAGCGTGGAAAGCTTCAGCAGAACTCCCTGCAGAGAGGCTAGAGACAAGATCTGTTCAGCTGATCCAGGAGCAGAACATCTTGACAGAGTGTCACAGCAGGTTCACCTCCAAGGGCTGCAGCAGGAAGAAGTGGAGCTCAGCAGTCAGACCCAAGCCACACCCACCTGGACCAGTTTGAACTTGGTAGATCCAGATCTGGTGCTAAGGTAAGAACTCTGCCAAAGCTCTACACCAAAGGTCAGAAGGTAGAGCTATACAAAATGATAAAGAGAAGGAGCAGAAACAGTCTTGGGCCCTGAGCCCATCCAGAACAAATACAGGAGACAATAGCATAGAGAAAATTGGAAATCACACACCTGAAATCTCTGAAATAATAGCATCTAAAGTAAGGAAATAACTGTAGAAAAGAATAGAGGAAATCTGATCAGAAATAATTTCTGAAGTAAAAAAAGAAATAACTATAATAAAAGAAGTACTAAGTGCTCCTAAAGAAGACACAGATAAAAAATATAGAGGAGAATAGAAAAATGATGGAATACTTAAATGAGCAATATAAGAAATTAATAGAATGTATGAAGCAGATTCAAAGTGCTACACAGGAAATTAAAACCTCAATCACAAGCTGGCAAACTGTTTCAATGAAAGTCAAAATAGACTTTCAGACCTTAAAGACATCACTGCAGTTAGTGAAAGGTAAGAAAAGATCTCTTAAAAACAACTAGGATATAGGAAAAAATAATTCAACATCTGCAAGATGATGCAAAGATGAACAATGTAAGATTAACAGGCATTAGTGAGAAAAAAGGGGTCAATACAAATGATATTAAAAAGAATATGGGGAGAAGTAATAGCAGAAAACTTCCCAAATATGGGGAAGCAATTTGACATTCAGATAACTAAAACATATAGAACTCCAAATAAGATCAACCCAATTAAAACCACATCCAGACATAATAATCAAGATCCCAGAAATTCAATACAGGAAGAGTATTCTAAAAGCCACTAGAAAAAAGAAATAGATCACATTTAAAGGAAAATCCATCAGAATAATGTCAGATTTCTCTTTATAAGCCATCAAGTCAAGAAGAGCATGGAGCAAAGTACTACAAGTCTTGCAAGAAAACAAAGTTCCAAACCAGACTGATATACCCTGTAAAGCTCTTTCAAGTATAATGGAGAAGTGAAATACTTCCATGACAAAGAACAACTAAAGAATTTCATGATGATAAAGCCAACCCTGCACAGTTTACTAAAAGGTATTCTAGAGAGGGATTAAAATGACCACAACTTCATGAAGGAGAATGGAAAAAAAAAAAACACCAAATAGGACAAAAAATTAAACACAGGAGAAAAAGAGGTCACAACAGAAGTCTTTCAACTGTTCTTTTGTATACAGCTGCAAAATATTTGCAGCAGCATATTCTACAAATGGACTTCTCTTGAACTCTATGGGTCATGATTCTGTCTAGTTCTACAAGGTGGATATCAAGGAAATAGCAGAGGCTCAGTCCCACAAGTGACACCTGGCCACCAGTAGGTGTCATGGACACTGTCTGTGTCCATGACATACTAGAACTTTGTGTGATATCCTATCCCCAACCTGTTAGAAGTGCTGGTCATATATTTGCCATTCCAGTATTTGTTTTATTTATTTATAAATAAGTAATATTTGTTTTAATAAATAATATATTATTTAATATATAATATATATTTAATAATATTTATCTATTTTATTTATGTTATGTCTTATTCTTAGTAATTCTTTACTACCATGGAAACATTTTCTTAGTTGATATTTTTATATATATATTAACCTATTCAAGTACTATGGGAGTACTCTGAATTGATTACAGATTCATACATATGATATACAACATTCTGGCCTCTAATTTGGACTCATGATTTGATTTGAATTTGGAAATATTGTTGAATTATAATTTTGTTTTATGATTCATACCATATCTTTTGACATGGCATGATATTTTCTCCTAGTATAAGAAACTTTAAAAAGAAAAAATATATATATATATGTATACACAAGAGAGTTAGGATAGATGTACAGCTACTTGCTCTTAGTTCACTGAGGACAAAAGTTTGTACTAATATTGTTTAGACAAGATATCAGGTCTGCATCTTATGCTCTGAATAACTACTATGAAGACAACAATATGCATTGTATTAATTATTGTAACCATCCTACTAGCTTATTTTGAAACTATTTCATTGCTATTTTATTTTTTTCTCATTAAAATGAATCTTAAAAAGAAAGAAAAATAGCCTCAGTAATAAGTGATGCTGGGAAAACTGGCTGGGCATTTGTGAAAAATTCAAACTGGATCCATATTTTTCACTATGCACTAAATGAAATTTAAAATGGATCAAAGATCTAAATATTAAAACAAAAATGTTAAATCTGATAAAGATAGAATAGGTAACACTCTTGAAGACATTGCTTGAGGCAAAGACTTTATGGATAAAACCCTGGTTAGGATCTCTTCTTAGTAAAGAGTTTTGCACAGCAAGAGAAACCACCAACAAACTGAAGAGACAACCCTCAATGTGGGGAAAAAATGTTTGCCAGTCGTTACTGACAAAGGATTACTGTAGAGAACGTACCAAGAACTCAAAAATATCAGAAACCCCCAAATTTAAAGACCTAGTTGACAAACTGCCATCAGAGACGAATGCATATTTCTCAGATGAAGAATTACAAGCAACATATAGATATATGAAAAAATGTTCAACATCATTTGAACATCCCACCCTTCACCACCATTGGTGGGAGGGTGGACTGGTGCAACCACTGTGGAGGTCAGTGTGGAGATTCCTCAAAAAAACTAGGCTTGGAGGTCTTTTTGGCCCAGCTATCCTCCTTTTGGGTATCTTCCCAGAAGAATTAGAAACATTGTACTACAGCAATATATGTGCACCCATCTTTACGGCAGCACAATTTGTAATAGGTCTTGGAAACAACGCAAATACCCATCAGCCAAGAAATGGACAAAAAGATGTGGTCTTTTTATACAGTAGAAAATTACTCAGCTAGGGGCCTGGCAGGATGGCTCAGTGGTCTAAAGCACTTACTTAGGAAAGCTTGGGCAACTACAGGGACCATGGTTCAATCCCAGGCACCACATGCTGCAGCAGCCCTGGCCTGAGGGCAGGCTGAGCCAGCCATAAAAATAAACAAGAGTTCTGAAACAAGAAATAAAATAAAATAAAATAATTCTTTAAAAAGAAAAGAAAATTACTCAGCCATAAGAAGGATAGACTGGAGACTTTTATAGGTAACTGGATGTGACTCGAGACCTTACTAGTAAGTGAAATAAATCAGACACACATGTGCACACCGGATTTTCTCTGTAGTGTGTGAGCCCAAAGAATAAATAATATCCAAAATGTACAGTAGGTACTGTCACCTGGGAAGAATTTTAAAAGGAAAGAGAAACTTGGGTGGGGGGATTGAGAACAAAAGGACGGGAAAAGCAACATATAGTTAAAATAGTTATACTACTAATTTCTCTTAGTTCATTAAAAACTAAGATTTGTGCTAATATTGTTTGAACATTTCAATGCCTACATCTTGGGGCTGGGGAGATAGCTGAAGGGCACAAGAGCCTGCTGGCAAGTGCAAGGTCCTGAGTTCAATCCCCAGTTCCACCAAAAAAGAGTATGGCTCAGAATGCCAAGTTCAGGAACCCAAGAGAATTGTGTAAATGCCTAGATCTGTACTCTGAGTAACTTATTTAAAGATAAAAATATGTAACATATTAACCATTGTTATCCTTCTAATATCCTGCTTTTAAATTCTGGTTTTTTTCTCTTTGAAATAAAAACAAAAAGGCTTAAATATGATCCAGGGTCTCATAACACCCAAAACATCCCAAAATCACAACTCTCTTATAATCCTTCTCATTTTTTAGGAAGTAATGACTCAGTCATGAGGCTCCACCCCATGACTTTATGTAATGCCAATCCCCAAATCCCCACCTGTAAACACCATGGAAGTGGACAACGTTTCCACGCTCTTTATGCCTCACAATAGGGATCAAAGTTCAGCACCTGAACCTTTGTGGGACTTGCTTGAATCAGACCTAAGCCAAAAGACAAGACAAATTTAAAGAACCAAACTGAAATTTTAGAACTGAAAATGTAATAATTGAAGCAAACTCCATGGATGGATTCAACAGCAGAATGGGAGAAAACACAGACTCAATAAGCTGGAAGACACAGAAGAAAGGATCCAGTCTGAACAAGAGGGAGGAAACAGACTGAACAACATCAACAACAACCTGTGAAGAGTGCCTCGGGGCGGATGGAGCCATGACAAGTTCTAAGCTTAGTGTTGTCAGAGGTCCAGGGCAGGAGAGGAGGACAGAGGCTGACCATATACTACAAGAAATGATGCTTAACATTTTACAAGTAAATGGCATAAATCTAGAGTCAGGAAGATAAGAAAATTCCAAATAGGATAAGCCCAAATGAATCCACACCAAGGCACCTTGCCGTCAACTTCTGAAAAATTAAAATAAAGGAAAGCTTTTCAAGGTAGGAGAAAAACAACATCTTATGGGGGAAGAACAATTGGAATGAGAGCAGATTTCTCATTATAAATTGCACAGATACATCATGTTTTAAGCACTAAAAATTGCCAACTGAGAATCCTATAGCCAGTGAGATTTCCTTCAGGAATGAAGGGGAAAATAAATACATTCTCAAAAAAAAAAAAAAAAAAGATGAAAAGAAAACATGACATAAAAACATAAGTGAATAGATTTTCTTCCTCTTAGATTTTAAAAATTACGTTGTTGGTGGAAGCACAAATTGTAACACTGTCCATTATTGTTCTAAATGTATATGTAGGAAACATTTAAAACAATTAAATTGTCAATAGGAAAAGGTAAAAGGAGAACAATTTTACTTTCACTTGACTTGGTAAAATGTCAACAGCTATAGGTGGTTGTTTTTTTAGAAAGGCATAAAGACAGACAGACTGATACACACACACACACACACACACACACACACACACACATTATAACTAGAACAACCACTAAAAAACTTACACAAAAATAAACTCCTAGAGAATCCAAAAGGGAATTATAACATATGTTTAACCAACCCACAAGGAGAAAGGAAAAGAAGACAAAAACATGACGAAAATCAGAATGAACAAAGTATAAAAAACAAAATGATAGTCTTAAGCCTTGGCATATCAATAACTGTAATAAATATAAATGGTCTAAATATACCAATTAAAGGGCAAAGATTGGCAGAGTGAATTAAAACCACAACATAACTATATCTGTCTAAAAGAAACAGTTCAAGTAGGAAAAAGGGTGTATTATGGAAGTATTAAGTAAAGGTAAGAAATAGTAACTATGTTAGTATCATAAAAGTAGAGTCCATGGCTAATTATAGTTATCAGACAGAAAGGTCCATTCACCAAGAAGATACAGTGATCCAAAAGTATAAGGCAACAGTTTCAAAATATATATTAGGCAGAAACTGACAGAACTAAAAGAGAAAGATAAATCCACAATTATAGTTGAAGACTTAAGTATAACTCTCTCAAAAATGGATAAGCAGAACAAAGCAGCACTATCAACTAAGAGAGGCTAATCAATATCTGCAGAACATTTCACAGAATAACAGAATTATATACAGTTTTCTCAAATGCACTTGAAACATATGCCAAAATATAGCATTCACAGGTTTTGTGACTTCTACAAATTTAGAAGAAATGGAATAACTCACAGTGGTTCTCTACCACAAGGAAATCAAACTAGGAATCAGTAACAGAAAGATGATGAGAAAATCTCTTGTGTACGTGGAAATTAAATAACACTTCTAAATAATTTTATGGCTCAACAAAGTCTAAAAGAAAAATTTTGAGCATACTGAATGAAATGAAATATGAAAATCTGGGACAGTTAAAGCAGTGTGAGAGGGAAAGTTAGACACAAAATGCATATATTAAAAATAAAAAAGTCTCAAATTGATAATCTAAGCTTTCAACTCAGAAATCTATAGCAAAAGAAATCGAAGCAAGCAGAAAGAAAAAAATAAGCAGAAATCAATAAAACTGAAAAGAAAAAATTAAAAAGAGAAAAATGAATGAAACCTTTTTTAAAAACATCAATAAAATTGATAAACTTCTAAAAAGACTGGCAATGAAAAATAGAAGACACAAATTATCAATATCAAAAAACTCTATCATTATGGATTCTGTAGATGTCAGAAGGACATGCTTCCAATAGTTCTGCCCATATAAATTTGATAAGGGACGAAAATGGGCCAATTCCTTATAAAATACAAATGACCACAGCTCACTTAATATAAAACTGATTACTTGAACAATATAATAATTACACTCATGAAATGGAATATAAAACTTTCAAACTTTCTAAAACTAAGTCTCCAGCCTCAGACAGTCTCATTGGAGAATTCTATCTAACACCTAAAGAATAACTAATACCCCCAGTCTTCCAAAAAACAGAAGAGGCAGGAACACTTTCAGATGTATTAATCTGATATTACCAAGCCAGATTAGGAAGGCTTAAAAGGAAAACTGTAGGTCAATTACCCATTGTGAAAATAAATTCAAAAACTTGACAAAATGTTAATGGAAAATTCAGCAATAGATAAAAAGAATTATATACTTAGATCAAGTGGGGTTTACTCTAGGGACATAAGCCTGATTCAGTATTCAAAAATTATTCAACGTAACCACCACCTTAGTGAGGGAAAAGTCACATGATGATATCAACTGATGCTGAAAGTACATGTTTTAAAAATATATCTATTACAAAAGTTTTCAGAAAAATAGGACTAGACAAGAACTTCTACAGTTGGATAAAAAACACATACAAAAAAATCTATGGCTATACTACTATTATCCTTAATTCACTTTTTAAAATGTATTTGGTTGTTACAGGGTCTTACTATGCAGCTTGGACTCATGGTGATCCTCCTGCTTTCAGCCTCCCCAGAACTGGGGTTATAGGCATGCGCCACTACGTCTGGACTCTGGCCAGCTCAGCCCACCCTGGGAGTGGGGCTGCCACAGCTTGTGGTACTGGGGATCAAACCACTGTCCCTGTGGTTGCCTAAGTTTACCTAAGCAGGTGCTTTCATCTACTAAGCTATCTTGTCAGTCCCCTGAAAATCACTTTTATACTTCATAGTAAAATATTGCTCACCCCTTGTAACTGGTAGTAAGATAGGATATTTAATCTCATTATTCTTAGGCAACACTTTGCCAGAAAGTCTAGCTTTCTAGCCTTTGCGATAAGACAAAGAAGAGAAATAAAAGTCCTGTTGGTAAAAATAAAAATAATAAAAAAAGATATGCAGATAGAAAATCCTAAGGAATCAAAAAACAAAACAAAACAAAAAACAAACAACTAGAATTGAGTTCAGCAAGATCACAACAAATAAAAGAGGTCTAAAAAAATGAATCTAGCTGGGTGTAGTGGCACAGGCCTGGGATTCCAGCAATCAGGAGGAAGAGGCAGAAGGTGACCCATGAATTGGAGGCTCACATAGGCTACACGGCGAATTTAAGGCCAATGAGAGCTGCATAGTGAGACCTTGCCTCAAAAAAATTAACATCATCTATATTTAATAACAACAAGCATAAGGATATTAAAATGAAAAGTACAATTCCATTTATAACCACTCAACATTTTAAAAGACAATACATATGCTTAAATATATAAAAATATACATAAAGTCTGACTGCTAAGTTCTACAAAATGCTAATGACTTAAATTTAAAAATAACTCAATAAATGGGAAATACACTATGTTCATGACTCAATATAGTGAAAATCTAAAAACTAATGCTGAAGCTCATCAGATATCCCCTGGTATGTTTGTTGACACAGAGAAGATTATTTTAAAATGTATGTGAGCAGACAACTCAGGTAGCTAAAATAATTTTGAAGAATAGAAGGAGTCATTTTACCCAATTTCAGGGCTTACTTCATACATTCAGTAATCAATACTGTATGACACTGGCAACAGAAGATTAATAAACCACACAATGTGCCCTACTGCTTTCTGACCAAGGCTCAAAAGGAAAGGCAGCCTTTTCTACGAAGGTGTTTGGTCTTCTGAAAAAGGATAAAATTTCAACCCAGGTTCAAAGCTTATATAGAACATGGCCCACAAGCTTAAATCTTGGATATAAAACTTGAGCAATCTTTTAGGTCTAGAACTAGGTAGAAAGTTCTTAGACTTGATCCCAAAACATGATTTATAAATGGAAAAACAGACACATTGTTTTCATCAAAATTAAATACTTTTTATCCTATGGAACACTTCATTTTAACAAAAAGAACAAGTAGAGACTAGAAGCAAATTTTCACTAACTACAGATCCAGCAAAGGAGTTCTAGCTGGAATATACTGAGAACTCTCAAAATGCAACAGTAAGATCCAAATGATCCAATTAGAAAATGCGTAAACAACATGCAGAGACTTGAAGATCTACAGATGGCAAATGAAAGGATAAGCATGTGAAAGGGCGCCTCATGCCATCAGCACAAACTAAAACCAAAGGAGCAAGCGCTGCGCACCTTTCAGAATGGCCAGAACAAAAGTACTGGAAAGAACAAATCTTGGAAAAAGATGTGGAGAAGCTAGCCGCTCCTATGTCACAGATGCACAAACAAGGAGTCTAGCATTTCCTTAAAAAGAGAAAAGAGAAACAGAAACATGCAGCTACTGTACGATCTGGCAAATTGACTCCTAGACCTTTATCCCAGAGAGAGAAAAATTGATGTTCATAGGAAAGTCTGCCTGTATGTACTTATGGCATCTTTCCTCATCATCGTTCCAAACTAGAAACAAACCGAGATATTCTTCAGTGGACCAGTGGTTTGATAAACAGTGGTCCATCCGCATCATGGACACTTTAGTAATAAAGAGGAGCAAACTATGGCCACATGTGATAGATTCTATAATAGAATCTCCAGAGGATTATGTTGTGGTTTTGGCAAAAAAGCCAACTGCCAATGGTTGGCTACTGTATGATTTCACGTATACAACGTTCATATACACCCCTCCACCCTCCTCCATCTCTCTGCCTTTTTCTTTCTTTCTCTCTCTCTCTCTCTCTCTCTCTCTCTCTCTCTCTCTCTCTCTCTCAAGTCAGATTCTCCCTCTGTAATTCAGGCAGGCCTTCAACTCACCAGGATCCTCCTGACTCCGGCTCCCTAGTGCTGGGCATGTGCCACCATGCCCTGCTTATACAACATTTTTGAAATGAAAAAGTTATAGAAATGGCTAAGATGTGAATGATTATTGGGATTCAAGAGGAGAGCTAGTGGGGAGAAAGTGTGACTAGAGCAGGGTGACACGGAGGAATCTTTATAGTGATGGGAACTGCATGGTGAAGGTTTCCCCCCCCTGTATATTTATTATGTTTTGCTGTCTGGGGGTTTTGTAGACCCAGGCAGGAATGCTCCCCCCCCATCACCCCAGTTTAGCTAATCTGAAGAGACACGAAGTGACTTGTCTTCCACTGAAAGTTTAACATACATACCAGCCACATGCCTGCTGCTTCCTGTCACTGCCTCCAGCAGCCCCCAGCCTATGCCACCCAAGAGCTACGTTCTCACCAATGGGGAGCCAACTGTGAGACCCAGAGTCTACCAAAGTGATTCAAGCCAGACATCCTGGGGTGCTGAGCAGCTTCCCTTGCCCTGCCTCAGATGCCACACAGAAGCTCACTTCCCTCGCCCCCTTGTCCCTCCCCTCAAGGTCCTATACTGCGAGTCCCCTCTGCTGTCCTGATGAACCCACCCTGAAGTCACCAATGGAAACTCAAGTCGCTGAAAATTCATGGTCAGTGGGGGAAGGAAGCCCAGAAAACGACCAGACCAGCCCCTCTGCGGCCAGGCAGTGGAAGCCACTATATCCGATGGGACCACCAAGATGGCAGCCACCGTGAACCCCTCTGACCTGGGCAATGTTGTTGGTCTAAAGAGCAGTCTCATCCCCTGTTCCCCGCTCCACAGCTTAACCAGAACCGATGGAAGGAGAGCAGGAGGTTAACAGTTGTCTGCTGATACAGGCCACAGGAAACAAAGACCCAAAGGGCTGGCCATAAAAACCACTTTCCAAGTTTTCAGTAAATCTGAATTTAATATATTTTCTATGAAAACAAAGAGGAGGAACACCTGGTGCCTTGTATCAGTCAAGCTCTGGTTCTGAAAATAAACCAGTCTATGAGTTTGTGGTTATTTCTCCACTCAGGGAACCCTCGATCCCCCTTCAGCCCCCTGCCAGCAAAGCCTTGAGTAGGAGGCAGCAGACATAGGAACAGGCAAGGCCCTGACTGGCTTCTCTCCCACCTCGTGGAGGCAGCCACTGCCCAGCAGGGGCCCCAGGCTCTGGCTCCTCCCTGCACTCTGGCCCTGAGGAAGTCAAGTGGTTTTCCTGCTCTGCCTGGGGCCTCCCACCACCAATTGGGCTTTCTAGAGACCCTGTGACAGCTGGGATCTGACCACACACACGACTGTCTCACACTTCCCACCTGACACCCACCATATGCTTTTACCAAAGGTAGTGTTACCATCTTCACCGGCTTTTCATAACATTCCCTAATTCTATTTTAGCAATGAGTTGCTTTTATTTTGTTTCTTTTTCTGCTTTGGTAAATGAAAGATAGACCCTCATGTGAGGTTTAGGATTTCAAACTGACCCTGCCCTATGCATCCTATGCCAGGACACTGGCCCAGGGTGGAGTGGATTTCCCCTGGCACCTCCACAGCCTCTCACACCAAACAGCTCAAGTATCTGCAACCCCAATACTCAAAACTTACAGATATATTTTGGGCACATACAAGTTACCTGGCCTCGAGGGGTTCTGAGAGACGTTTTGCTGCTTGATTTGTCTTAATACTACTGAAAGAAGGGAGATAGAAGAAGAGAGAGAGAGAGAGAACGAGGAGGAAGAAGAACTGCTGGCTTGTGGGGTGTGGGGTCCCCATGTGGCTGCAGAGGTCTGGTGGGGTTCAGGGGCCCCAACCAAAACTGGCTTCCCAGCACCCAGCTGTAAGAGTGAGCAACAGTTCCACTGCTTCACCTCTTAGCCCTCTGATGGGTTTGGGAAGCTCTTGCCTCTCTGCTGCTCACCGACAGTCCCGCCCTCTTCTGAATCCGCCCCTTCTCTGGCTCCTTCTCCTGAACAGCTCAACACTCCACACTTGCCCACCATCAAGCAAAGGGGGAAAAGCTCCCGTTGTCCTACCATCCTCCATGGGCCTCTCTTCCTCAGGGGCCTCCCGCCTTCCATGGGCCTCTCTTCCTCAGGGGCCATTTACACTCTGCTTCTTGTTGTCACTCCAGTCTTGCTCCTAGGCCTTCTCTGCCCCTCAATCCACAACAAGCCATGGGTCTGGCATGACCGTCATCTCTTCTGACCGCACAGCCTCTCCCTGGGTGAGCCCCACTGGGCCAGTCCTTGCCACGCAATCACCCCGAGACTTCTCTGCAGACCTGCAGAACTAGGACTGTGCCTGAATGGCATGCAAGTACCTTAAACCTGAAATGTCCCAACTTGGCCCTCTTTGTTCCCAGCTCATCTGGCCACCTGTGTTTCCGTCTCAACAGAGAGCATCAATGTCTACCCAGCTTTCTAGGAAGAGATCCTTATGTCATTCTGACCTTTCCTTTGCCTCACTTCCTCACCCCGCTCCCAAAATGTAATCCTTGCTTCTGTCCAAGAACACACACCTGGTTTCCCACCCACCCACCCTCCCACTTCCAGTCCTTCTTTCCATGGCCCAGCATGGGCTGCTCCCTGTGTACTAATATGGAGCCTAAACTTAGCCACTTCCTGGATGCCTGTCCCCTCCAATTATTTATTTACCCTACACATTACCTGAAAATAGATTCGACTAAGAACTTCTTTTCCTTCAACTCCTTTACTGAGCTCCCACTCAAATAACAGCCAAACAATATGGCTCTTCCAACTCTAGGCCCCTTCGTCTGCCTGTCTTCCCTCCGAATCCTGAATTTCCAAGCCTTGTACGGTAGAAGGTGATCAATACATATCGGTGGAACTAAAGAGTAAATAAATGAACACTGTGCCAGAAAATTTTTTCCAAGGAGCTAGGAGAACTATATTTTGAAGGATGAGTAATTCTTTTACCCAACCCCAAAAAACCTTAAGGCGAGTGGAGGCACCCTGGAAATATAGGGATCCGTGCACGCACAGCCACGGCCGCACTGCGCCATCTTGTACATCCGGCTGTAAGCACTTGCTTAAATGGTAAAAGGTATATGTGAAAGGTGGGATGTCTATCATAGCAAACACAAAGAAATACACCCCAAAATGACCTCCCGTGATGTCCAGCTCGATGCCTCTTAGGCATCACAAAATCCAGGGTGAGGTGGAAGTCAAAGGTCAACACCAGCCCTCCAGAAATGAACCTGCAGCTTCCCATGCACCCTAGACTCACCCTGACCTCTGCTAGCAGGGGCGGTCAGCCCCAGTCACACCTAGATCTGGACATGTGGCTACAGGACATATAGGGGTGGGGACTCAGGGGAGACGGCAGAAATAGGAGGAATAAATTAAGAAGTGTAGTATATAATCCTCAGTCCCTACCCAGAGAAGCTTCCCTGATCCAAAGAGCAGGCAAATCATTAATTTTTTTTTTTTTAAATATAAATAAGTCCCCAGTTTCTTTTACTTCGAGCTGATTTTGAAGCAGCTGTGCCACTCAGGGCAGGGGCCCATCTGGTGCCTGACCTGTAGGACTGGGGGCGGGGCTTACACTGCTTAGCCTACTCTGTGTGGGTAGAGATTAATCCTACAGCAAACAGGACAGGCAGGCAGGACCTCTGCACAGTCACTGGCGCAGGGCTCCCTTATCCTCTGCACCTCTGCCTTGGCCTTCCTGCAGCTGGCCGCTAAAACTCACTCTGCACTTTGGTCTGGATGTTGACTTAATTGGAAACTCCAGATGGAAATATGGGGAAATACCTCTCCTCACCCTGCCCTCTGTACTATTCCCCTTGACCTCTGAGCTCAGGGCCAGGCCTCTAGGGAAGGAGAGGCTTGTCTGAGAAGTGTCCAGAGGCCAGAACAAAGAGTGGGCTCCCACCTTCTCACCCCCTCCCCGAAGGGCTCTCAGAGGGAGCCTGCAGGCTGGGTAATTACCAGGCGAGCTAGCTCAAGCCCCTTGCCCTGCTCACCTTCCACTAAAATGCATGGTACAGCATGATCATGAAATGTGCTTATTAATTTCATCCATTTGACACTGTGCTCTTCTGCCCTGAGCTCGATATTAGGAGAAAATGATAGGGATAGATTGTGCTCCTGTCAGGCTTCCCAAGGCTCTGAGAAAGCCAAACTGTCAGAGGGCATGTGCCGCCCACTAGCCAAGTACTCGCGGTGACCTCAGAGGCACAAACAGAATGTTATAGATACAGACTACAGAGAGGGCAGCAGGGAGAGTGGAGATCCCGGCCCTGGGCCGAGGCTCCCTCTAAGCCTCCTGAGAGGGGGGCCCAGGCGCTTGCACTCCCCACCAAGAGTCAGCCCCACCTTGATTCACAACGCACTGCCTCAGACCTCGTTCATCAAAAGACACTTCGGCTTCTCAAATCAGGAACGTTTTTATTAGCTTCCCCAAGAGTTTTATGGCACAACGCCATAGCTAATGATTCTATTTTATGGAAAGTTATACATTCCAACAGGGCTTTGAAGACCGGCAGCAGGTAAGACTCAAATCTCTGTCAAAAAAGATTCCTTCATTCTTTCACTTTTAAAATAAGCTTTCAAACAGTTGGGAAAGTGACGGGAAACATTTGAACAGGCTCCCCAGTCTACACACCCAGGAGCCGGCACGGATGGGCCCAAGCTGGCACCTGACTTGACTGCAGTGACTTCCAGTAGGGGTGGATTTTGCCCACCCACCCCTTCCTCTTGGGGACACTGGGGAGTGTCTGGAGATATATTTGACTACCATCTCCAAAGGAGGAAAAACAGCTGCTACTGACATTGGCTGGATAGAGGGCAGGAACACTGCAAAACACCACTAGATGCACAGGAGAGGCCCGCAGCAAAGAATTACCTGATTATCTGGCTCCACATGTCAACAGCGCTGAGGTTGAGAATCCCTACCTTGGGGCTTCTCCAAGACCACGCATCCGGGCCTTCCTACCCCAGAAATAGCAGACCCTAATCTAGTCACTATTTTTATGTATTCTTGATACACGTTTTCAAAGAATAAGGATAAAATGTTGTCATAAACAAAATGAGAAAAGTAAAAATAAGATCACCTTAGAATCTCAAAACACATGATGGTAGTCATTACTGTACCCTCCTAAGGTCACTCTGCACTTTTTTAAGCTCTACCGAAATTGGAATTTATCTACTGCAACAACAAAATAACCAGTCCCAACCCACAGGACGACTGAACACAGCACAAATGTCTGCTGAAAAGCAGGGAAGCTCTCTGCTGCAGGGTTGGGTGGCGTTCTTCATTGCCCTCACGCGGGAGGAGGTCTGGTCCTGATTAATCACTGAACCCAAGAAGTGGGATTCTAACACTGCACGTCTCTGGCGGCTTGGGTTCTCCCAGCTGGCACAGTAGAGATAGGGTACTTGACTTCTGGGCTTCTAGGGACTCTAAATGAGTTCCCTGGGTAGAGTTTCCTTGGGGTCCTGGATCCTTCTCATGAAACATCACAATGAGAAGTGACCCTGGAAGTCAAAGAATCCAGCCTCTTAATTTTACAGAAGGTGACAATGATCACCACAGAGGTCAAATGGCTCGGCTACACCCCTAGCCAGGAAACAGTCCTGGGATGAGCTCTGGTCTTCTGATTCCCCATTCAGGACAGTGGCCATGAGCCCTCACCAGCACTGACTTCCCCCCTCTGATTATCTTAAGTTCCTAGAGGGGAGAACATCTCACATAGAGGCTAGAGACTCCTGGATACACGGAGCGAATGTGCGTTCAGTCAGTGAGCAAAATGTACAAACTAGTGTCCTGACTTACTACATCATAGCCCGTTGGGGCTCGGTTCCGGGAAGCCACCACCCCGACTCCCGTGATGGGGTCCATCGACATCTCTGGCAAGGCTTCCGAAAGGTCTTTAACTTCAGGCATGGTGGATTGATCCTGGTTCAGAAAAGGAAAAAAGAAAGCACAAAATTCAAACAGTGTTCCACGTGAGCAATACACACAGACAGAGCCAGAATCTTGGGGCACTCCTTTGCTCACTCGGGTCACGAATTCCAGTCACCTCTACTCTCTGACCGTTGTCCTTCTCAGGTAAGCTTTGGACAGTCCTTGACCTCAGAAGGAATTCTGATGCAAGCCCCACAGCATGTCATGTTTAACTCTACCATCAGCTGCCTGACTTTTGAACGGACACCAGTAGCTCCACTGAGGATAAATCAAACATAGCTAAATCTAACACAGCTTTTGTTTCTTCCTTGTCCAATCCTGCCTGACAGAGGCACAGGCTCCCAAACTATAGCCTCTGCCGGGCTGCGCTTGGCCTTTCTGTAGGCAGAGCACCGCAAACACGCAAGGAGCTTCGCAAACATGGACAAGAAAGTATCCGGCACATGAGGCGAAGGAATGGTGTTTGAGTCCAGGCTCCGTGACATACAAACTGGTGACTCTGAGCAAGAAATGTTACCTCTTCTAGGCTCGGTGTTCTACCCTATAAAGAGAGGCCATGCATGATTCCAGTACCCTCAGAGTCGACGCAAGAGCTAGGAGAGCCATGAAAATGAGGAGCCTAGCAAGGTCTCCAGGGTGCACAGGTTGCATCAGCATTCACTCAAAGCTAAATACAAACAATGACCTGAATTCTCCCGGAGCACCTTGGTTGCAAGATGGAAGCAGATGGAATTATCATTCTGCTGTTGCAGTCTCTTGACAGGACCGGAGGAGACAGGTGCAATATGGGCAGCACTGGGCCTGGACAGCCTGAGTGGCCACACTTTACGTAAATGAATTGAAGCACTTTTTACAAGGACAAGCAGTGAAAAAGAGCAAGTTAAATTCCACCTCCTTCTGCAGCAATTAAGCTCCGCGGGCTGTAGGTCTGCCAGCTCTCCCAGGGTTGGTTACTGCTGCGGAAGGTGCAGACACCTTAAGTGGGAGAGCAAACAGGCAGGAGGAGCATTCTCACCTCTCAGCCTCCAATCGCAAAAGGCAGAGGCCCCTACAACTTACCAGAGCCTTCTCAATGGGGACAACCAAAGTGCTGCATGCAAGTCACCCATGTATTCAGCAGAACCCACTAAAGGCTCTGGAAATAGGCTCGTCAATACGATGGAGCCAAGTCCCCAAGCAAAGCGAGGAGGTGCCTGGCGCAACTGCGCTCTCAGCTTCTGTTTATGGTAAAAAAAAAAAAAAGAAACCAAGCATGCTTTACTTCTACAGAAAACAGGCCTGTAGAGGGCCTGGGCAGGGGGTGGAGACCACACGGAACCACTGTATCATTTTCTATTTTCCAGTTTCATTCACCAGCCAGGCTTATCTTCATAAAGCACAGAGCTTAGTGCTTCCTGCACCCAGTAGGCATTGAGTAAATATTTATTGAGTGACTCCACATGCATGCCCCCAGTACTGGTTGCCAGCTAAATATCTGCACCTGCCTGATCCAAAGCACACACGGCTCAAAAAGTGTCTGCACTCGAGAAAATCATTGGGAACGAGAATGTAACGTTGCTGCAGTGTGCAAAATATTGGTACCTGCTGCTGGTTACCCAAAATGCTTTGCAATTAACAACCCATTAACAGAATGCACGGATTCTGCCAGTGCTAAATATCATGCTGTGAATTTAATAAAGAACATGTGAGGTGAAGGGTTTTTTTTTTTAATATATATATATAAGATAGTACTGCCTTTACTATCAGAGAGAGAGAGAGAGAGAGAGAGAGAGAGAGCGAGATGGAAGAGAAAGAAAAAGATGAGAAAAAAGAGGGAGGGAGTGAGGGAGAAAAGGAAGGGAAGAGAAAAAGGCAGGGAGCGAGAAGGTACGCCTAATGAAGAAACGTCTTATTTGCTGATAGATTCATGTCCCCCGTCATAGTGTGCTCCGCCAGGCACCGGTGACAACGGGTCTTTTGCTCCACCGCACACTATCAATTGCAGGAGGGCAAACCGCTCTGGAGGAGGGAGAGGATGCTCCGGGATGCTCCGCGGAGACGGCCCAGCAGCCGCTCCCAAGATGGCTGCAGGCAGCCTCCAGCTGAGGCAGACAAAGAGCAGGGCGCCAGTGCGGGGCCTAGTCTGCCCGGCAGGCAGCCGGCCGGGGAGCGCAGCGTCTCCACGCAGCGCCCCTCCCTGCTTCTCCTTCCCCCAGTTGCGGTGCCCTGGGGATGAGGCAGCCTTTGTGAAACAGAGACAAATGGCTGCTCTCCGTGCAGGGCTGTGGCCCACTCCTCTGCGGCGGAGGGAGCCCCACCAGCAGCCACGGAAGCTTTTAATGAGAAACGCCCAAGATATCCATGGCAGAGGCCATCGCTCAAAGCTGCTTGCCCTGAATTACATATTTTCTGACTGCAAATTACTTTTAACAGCGTCTCCACCGTCACTTCAATTGACCTTCCTAACAAAAGGCCATTTATTAACTAGCACTCCGCGTTTCCCCGGGCTGCCTGGAGCCTGAGCCAGAAGGGATGGCACCGCACAGCCTCAGCGGCCCAGGGTCGCAGGCCGGGCCTCGGCCATGGGGAGCAAGAGGCTGGGAGTGTGAGCCCACAGAGCAATTCTGCGTGGGGCAGGGAGGGCAAGGGAGTGGGGTGCCTCGGACCAACATTAACGTGCCTGGCCAGAGGCAAGGAACATAAACTTCAGAGGCCCCGCTGGAGTCACTTCCGCTCCCATATCTTCCAGGAGCTGGACCCTCCTTCCTGGTCCACCTGCATCTACGGCTCCACACCCTAAGTGCACACAGCACGCAAACACATCTCTGTTGCATTCCTACTGCACCTCTACAAAAGTCAACAGGCTTCCTCGGGCTCCTCCTCAGTTAGTGAGCGCATCCGACCAAGTAGGTGGCTGGGCCGCGTTATCCTAATGTTACAGAAGAGGAAACTGAGGTCCTGGGGTCTCAGGCGCCGCGTGGCCGCAGCCAGCCAAGGTGCCTCCCCCGGGTGGGTGGGCCGAGACCGCTTTGCATTACTCTGTGCTCGCAGCCCAGCGTCCCACCCAATCGGGAAAGCAGTTTCCACACTAATTATATTTTAAAATGCCAAATCTCTTCTTTCTCTGGCCACAGCTCAATAAGTCAAGCAAGGGGAGAAAAGTACAGAAAGATAAAAGTAACATGGGATTAATTTCGCTCGCACCTCAGTTTCAAGACTCAATAGTCCCCTCATAAATAATTTACAACAATAAAAATGAGCTAAGGCCATGTTTGTGTAGGACGGAGGTAAATTCAGGCCTAATGAGGAGGATCCGAGCCCGGCATGGGGTGGGGGGGACAGGTTGATCTACAGCCTGGCGCGGGCAGGATCCACGGCACACAGGGGCTTCATCATCCCCTGCAAGTCTTGGTGCCAACCCGGAACGGGGAGCCAAATGGGGGAAACCTATGCCATCCAGCTGTGGCTGTAAAGGGAGTCTCTATAGGGAAAGCCAAGCATGGACCCCGTGTTTGGGTGGCGAGTTAACAGAGGTGTAGGTTTTTTTTTTTTTTTAGAACTTCAGTATTGAGGCCATCTGACATCAAGTCAGCTCTCAGCAAAGACCAGCTAAGGAATAAAAGTTGTGGGCATCTGGGAGTCATGCCTGCTCTTGGGCACAGGGACAGTGATCTTGGGCTTTCCTAACTTAGCCCCTCCGGTTATAGGGTCTTGATTCCCACCCGACCTCTTCCCTGAACAGACCTGTAGACAGATCATTCCAAGGCCTGCATGTGATGCTGTGTGTGCACATGTATATGACGTGTGTGTGGGGGGGGGCAAGATGCAGAGGGCTCAGATGAGATGGTCCCCAAACCAGGAGGATTTTGTCCCCTGCCACGTTCAGCTTTAGGACTGGGAGGAGGCGAGCTGCCCACTAATGCCTACAGCGCTGCAGACAGTGCTGGGGATGGCCCTCCTCAGTGCTGTCATCCAGGTTCACAGAGAAATGAACTTTAACTATGAATCCCCTTCACACAGACGGCACAGGGCTCCCTTGTAGCTGATCAAAGAATTACCACAACAGTGAGCTTAATCCCTAAAAGTCAGCAGTGCTGGGCTGAAGTGATGCTGAACATTGTTTCAGAATCAAAGGCCTGCCTCCCGGCCCCAGTCTGGGAGAAAACTAAGCTACTGTATCACAGCTGAAAACTCAGGGGAACTTTGATATCATCTCTGTTTAATTTCCACGGCCCTAGTGAGCCTGGGGTTTATCTCGTTTTATCAACTCCAGTACTGAAATCAAAACCCAACTAACAACGCTCAGACCTCTCTCCACTGAGGCCCTTCCAGCGGTGAGGTGCGGGGTGGAGGAGTTTAAAGTGCTTTCAAGGGCCAGGACTGCAAGGGCAGGGGGTGCTGCCTTCAAAGAAGGCGTCCGGCCTCCCCACCATCTCGGCCTCCCTGTCATGCTAGGAAGGCCAGCTCAGAAGTGTCGCCAGCACTGCCTGCCTGGGTCCATGGCTTGACTGCACAACTTTTGAGGTGAGTATTTCAAAGTACTGGGGGGGGGGGAGTTAAATTGGGCTCCTGTAATTGAAATGACAAAAATCAGCAGGTTAATTAAGTCCCTGTAGAAGAATAAACCTGTGATCAGCTTTGCTTGAAATCCAAAGTCAAGGGCACCAAAACATTAACTGTCTGCCCACATCTACCCACTTGCGGGGCTGGAGAAGGAAAGGAAATAAACATTTCAAATATTTCACCGGCTGTGGAATACAGCAGAAACATGGGCTGACCACTGGGACCAGGCTGTCCCCAGATTAAAGCATGGATGTTGTGGGGAAGTGCTTTCTTGTTTCCCGTGGCAGCCCTTTCTACAGACAAAACAACAAGCAAGGCACAGAAGGGCACATCCTTATCCCAAGGCGGGGGCACACATCCAGGCTTCCTCCCTGCAGCAAAGGTGGGGAGACCCACCTCCTCGGGAGGCTGCGAGCTGAGGCAGGGGCCAGCAGACAGGGCTTGGGTGCAGAGGGTCTCGGGCTGTCCAGGAGGGACAATGGCACACAACCCATGCGGCGTCTGCTGTGGAATCTCAGGACAGCACTGGCACCACCTGCCCTTTGGTCTAGACAGGTAACCTGAAGACCAGCAGCAGTCAGATTCCTTGGACGAATGCTGCTGGGGATGGTCAGGAGGGAGCAGGCCACGGGCTGCTGGGAGGGCTCTCTGACATGGGGGAATTATAGCAAATATTGTTCTAAGCTCTCCAGGATCACAAAGAATTTTCCAGCTAGGAAACTCACAATTGTGGGCATTTCCTTTCCCCCCACTGAAGGTCTGTTGCTTTTAATAGGAGAATCTGATGGCCAAACCTATCAGTTCAATCTGTGCTTGGATTTATATTAACCATTTGATGATCATTCTCCGTTTCTGGTAACCAGGAGAGGCAGGTCTAGGGCTCAGGTTGCAGCCAGTATAAGGCAATGCCAGAGCCCAGAATTCTCTCGCTAAAAATACAACCAGGATCAGGTTGTAGCGATGCCCAGGCCAAAGTCCGGTTCCATACAGACCTGACTCTACACAGGCCCTGGAACACTGTTCAAGGGTAGGGCATCTTCTAGCTCTGAGCACTGCCCTGACTTCCTTATGAATACTGGAAGTGAAAGCTAACCCGGTCTCTATTCCTGTCAGGGTTCCCACCATAGTGTCCTATTGTCCCCTACGGAGCAAAAAAAAAACAAAAAAAAAAAACAAAAAAACAAAGGCAGATGCCCTGCAAATGAAACCATCTCAGAAGAAGCCAAGAATAGCAGTTCCTTGGACTGATGGACAGGGCCTAGAGAGTAAGGATGCCAACATGTCACCTCAGTGCCAAGCAAGTGGACTCGCAGGCCAGAGTCATCAGGACACCTGGCTTCGGGGTTGGCCATCCCAGCCACACCCTGACTTGTACGTGGGTTTGAGGAGTTTCTGTCCACATGACTGCTGATGACTTCCAAAATAAACTCCACAGCCTGGACTTTTCTCCTGAAACCCAGGTGGGTATCGGGTCATCCTGACCTGCATGTCCCACTGATGCCTGCATGTCCCACTGATGCCTCCAGTGTGGCTGACTTTGTCCCATCCCCGCCATGTTTCCAGTCCTGAGTAGAGCCCAGCACACACAGGAGTCCACAGATGTCTAGGGAGAGCAGAGATGAAGAGGGACAGTCCTGCACTGGGGAGCAGGAATTATTGCACTGTTGCATGCACGAGCATCTCTGGAGAGACCCCAACTCTACATCTGGGAGGGGCTGCTGAAAGCCACCTTTCTAACAAGCTCCCTACTAATACCGCTGGTCCATAATTCAAACTTTATGTCTCTACTATTAGGTACTTATTAAACACCTGATGAATGGAATGATAAATAAATGCAACAAACCTGAAGGTAGCCTCCCAGGAAGAACAGTCTCAGCCTAAGCCTCTCCCTCCCTTTCATGGGTCAGCCAAGAACACATCTTTCTCGCCTACAGACACCAACCTGAACGTATATGGGCCACATCTCTCATCCCCTGAGACTTTCAATTG
Source organism: Myocastor coypus (assembly GCA_004027025.1). Lineage (NCBI taxonomy): Eukaryota > Metazoa > Chordata > Mammalia > Rodentia > Myocastoridae > Myocastor > Myocastor coypus. The sequence goes on from PVJA010004283.1 coordinate 83,107, forward strand.
TCCAGCTAGACAGGTGGTGTTAGCACAACCACTCGTACAGGGGCTCGTGCACAGCTGGGCTTACACACACCTGTGAAGACATGCATACCTTTGCCTCTCAGAGGGCTGAAACACTTTCACAGGACACAAACTGTTCAAAGGTATATTATGTACACTCAATGCATGGATAGTGAACTAAGTTTCTGTGTTCTCAAGACTGTCCAAGTTTCACTGGATTAAGGAGAACACACGCAGCAGAAGCAGCAGTGATAGTAGACCTATCTGGTCACTTCCAGCTGGAGTCCCACAGAGTGGCTGATTCCCCCAGCAGGACACACATAGCTTTAGGAGGCAGCACCTGGGGGGTGGGGATGAGACTGAAGCACTTCTAGGCATTTCCAAGAGTGCAAGGAGCTAGACGAGAGCTTGGCAGGGGCCTGGGGCGTCCAAGGCGGCTGTAAGAAGTATGCCCCGAAGAGCCTGCCAATCAGAGTGGCCCCGATTCCCCACCCCAGTTCTGATTTAATAGATCTGGGCTAGGGCTAAGAGTGGGTATTGCCTAGCCAAAGAGAAGTTCCACAATGCCTAGGGAAAGTGATAAGTGAGACACGATGGTCTCCAACTACAGGAAACATCCCAAAGAACCATACATGAGGGGACACTTCCTTGTGCCTGCTGGGACAGGAAGACAGGGAGGAAGAGCTGATTTCCCTGGAAGATGGAGGATAGGGAGTGTGCAAGTCTCGCAGGCAGAAAACTGCCACCCAGGAAGGCATGGCGGTATGGGCAAACATGGGCCATTGGGGAAACAGCACGTAGCAGATGGGCATGGATAAAACCTATCAAATGCTGAAACAAATAAACAAAGCCCAGCTAAACTCAAAACAAAACAACTCTACAGCAGCACCTCTCTGCTGTTTCTAGAGGGTGAGCAATAATGCAGACCCACAGGAAAGAGCACACCAAAGGGATTTCCAGGTCTTCCAGTGGATCACCTCGTTCCACCAAAGCCACGCAATTCAGACTGGCTGAGGCCTCCCAGGCTGTTGAGTGGCAGGCAGAGTTAAGGAATGGAAACGGTGCAAGCTTCGGAGTCACAGGAGCCTGAGTTAGAAATGCAACTCTGACAGTGCCATGTGACTTGCAACAAGTTACCCAGATGCACCAGGTGCATGCCTGCAATCCCAGCACTCAGGAGGCTGAGGCAGGAACATTTCTGCAAGTTTAAGTCTGGCTTGAGCTACACAGTGAGGTCAAGGCCAGGCTGAAACTCCATAGTGTGATCCTGTCTCAAAAAACAGCCACAACAGCAATGAAGTTAACCAAACTAGGTCTGAGTTTCCATCCCATAAAACTGAAATAATGGATATTTTCTCTACAGGAGTAGAGAATGTGTAGGAAGCAGCAAGAATTTGCAACAGAGTGAGAAGGCAACCTAGGGAATAAAATAAGCAACTTGCAAATCACACATCGAGTAAGGGGTTCCTGCCCAAGTCCATAGAGCTCGTAGAAGTCAGCAACCAAAATCGAATTACTCAACTGGCGAAGGGGCAAAGGACCTGAATACACACTTCTCCCAAGAGGATGTGTAAGCGGCCATCAACCAGATGGAAAGATGTTTAAGAGCGCCAGCCATTCTAACGCGAGTCAAAACCCAACTACAATGGCTACCGCCTTACGTTCATTATGGCACCTACTACCAACAGGACAAAACAAACAGAACTGTACAGTGAAAGTACGACACCAGCTGGAATGTGGAGAAATTGGAAACTCTGATGTGCTGTTGATGGGAATATAAAATGCATCCATTGTGTTAGAGCAAACAATGCTCCAGATCCTCAAAAAAATGAAAAATGAAATGTGCATATGATCCGGAAAGTCCCTTCTAAGGATGCACCCAAAACAAGTGAAAGAAGGGTCTCAGAGATCCACAGTCACATGTTCACAGCAGCATTATTCGTGACAGTCAAAAGAAGGAAGCAGCTCAAGCGCCCTTCAGCAGCACAGAGGCACAGCACACGGCGTGCACACCTGGTAGGATGCAATACTCTAGCCCTCAAAAGGAAGGGAAATCTGATTCATGCTATAACATGATAAACCTTGAGGATATTCTGCTAAGTCAAACAAGCCAAGCCTGCTAGGTTGTTGAGTGGCGGGTGGAGCTGAGGAATGGAAAGGGTGCAAGCTGTGGAGTCACAGGGCTCCAAAGTTATACTCTGTCTGATGCCCGTTCTACGAGGCCCCTCGAGTAGTTAAGTGCACGAAAGCAGAAAGTAAGAATGGGGCCTGTGTGGAGGGGCAATAGTTGTTTCATGGGTACGGAGTTTTGCCAGATGAAAATGTTCTAGAGATCAGTTTCACAACAATGTGAATGTATTTAGTGCCACTGTTCTATACATTTAAAATTGGTTAAGATGGGGGTTTTGTTTTGCGTTTTGAGACGCGGTCTCACTACATAGCCCAGGCTGGCCCTGCATTCATTACAAGTCTCCTGCCTTAACCTCCTGAGTCCTTGGGTTAGAGGCGTGCATGGCCACATTGCACTAAGCGGCTATATTTTATGTTACGTGTTTCTAATAATTTTTTTAAAGCACCTAAAAGTGTGGTTTTAGGAAATTTTAGGAAATGAAAGTGCTTGTTAAGCAGGCAGATTCCAGAGCCCTTTCCCTAGAGCTTCTGAGTCCTTAAAGTCTGGGTTCCAGCCCTGCAGTCTGCACTTTTATAAACACCACTGACACAGTTAGCTCATTCAGAATGTACTTCCAGTATTTCTTTCTTCTAAAGGACCAGGGATGTTCTTTTGAACATTCTGCTCTGCTGATCTGTAAAGTATCAGGGAGGGAGTAAACATGCATGTATTCATACCTATATATGATCTGTAGCTATGAAAAATAACCCCATGCAGATCCTAGCCGCAGGCCTCAGGAGACAGCCTCCATCCTCGGGGAATCATGAGCCATAAAACTCTCATGGGAGGCTCTGGGCCCCAGGCCCACAGGGCTCTCACATTTCTACCTGGACAAGCTCTGATCTCGCCAGAAGCGTGTCAAGTAAACCAAACACTGCCCCACAGCATGTCCCAACAAGGGAGGTAATGCAATGCACACCCCGCAGTGCAGCAGCTCAGACAAGCACAGGGAAACCACAATTCCCAAGGGCGGCCCAGGGAGGGAAAGGCCTAGGGGAACCCTGGAGCCAGGGAAGGAGGCCAGCTGAGGCCTTGGGAGGTAGAGCAGCCTCCGAGAGACAGTTCCTTCCAAATCCCACACTTCCCCTTCATCACTCAACTGGCAACGGAGCCTCTGTCACTCAGCTGCAGCCCACTAACCAGTGTCCTCAGCCCAGTCACATCCCAGCCATATAGCCATTTGGTATCTTCCCAGCCATCAGGGCATCTTTGACATTTCCCATGCTTGACACTAAAACCTTCACTATTTTGCAGTGCGGCAAGGATGCCATTCTTGGGACATGGCGTACTCCTTTGCTTTTGCAGAGGAGCTCAGGCTACTTGGATTCTCTCCCCTGAGAGGCAGATGTGCCATGACACAGTTAGATATTAAACTCAAGGCCCCTCCCTTACCTCTTCCAAGGTCCTGAGAGGGCAACCAGCAATGTGTTCACGTAGTTCTATGGTTTTGCAATATATACAAAGCCAAGATATTCTTCAATCCTATTTTTATGTATTTAGTACAGGGTCTACAGGGTCTCACTACACAGATGGGACTCATAGTCATCTTCCTGTTTTCAGCTTCCCAAGTGCTGGGATTATAGGCACAGGCCACCATGCCCAGTCTCAACCGCAGTCTAAGGGGTGGGGCTGGCATGGCATGCCAGGCATCAAATCCTGGCCGCTGCGCTCTGCCTAAACAGGTACTTTAGTCCACTGACCTATCTGGCCAGCTTCAGCTCTATTTTTTGATAGCCTGGTCACTACCAACAAACTGTGAATAGCAGATTCACAACAGAAGGATCTGAAGCAGGGTTGTGGTGGCATGTAGCTGCAATTCTAGCACTTTGGGAGGCTGAGGTAGGAGGACTGCGAGTTCTAGTCCAGCCTGGGCAACTGAGGTGGGCTCTTACCTCAAAATTTATAAATTTTTTTAAAAAGTGGGGATATACACACTGCAATTTCAAAACCTTTGATTGTATATGTATCTGCTTCCTCTTAGTCCAAAGAGAAGTATATTCTTTCCTGTTTTTTCTTTCTTTCTTTCTTTCTTTTTTCTATGCAACATTAATAGGGAGGTGGGTCATGCCCACACACTGCACTCTATAGAATGATTGTGAGGACAATATTCAATATGTCAACTTTCAAAGAAAAAAAGGGGGAAAAGAAAAAAAAAA
>PVJA010004284.1:0-87392 GCA_004027025.1 Myocastor coypus
GACTCTGAGCATAGTCATGGGAGTGTTCGTGCTGTGCTGGCTGCCCTTCTTCGTCGTGACAATCGTGGACCCTTTCATTGATTTTTCAACCCCTGAAGATTTGTACAATATCTTCCTCTGGCTGGGGTATTTCAATTCTACTTTCAATCCCATCATTTATGGCCTGTTTTATCCTTGGTTTCGCAAGGCACTGAGGATGCTTGTCACAGCGAAGTGCTTCGGGTGGGATTGTTCCACTCTGAGCTGGCTTCCTGCTCATTCCTAGGTGACGTTCTTCATTTGCAAGGATTCTTGTCTACTAGGAAACCTGTAACACCTTCTCCTCACCTCCTGCATGCTGTAACCTGTAATGGACACCTAAGAGTGAACAGCAGAACAAGTCATCCTGTTGAACCTAAGCTGACAAAATGGTCCTTGTCTGGGCTTCTGAGGAAGGCTTTGCCAACAAAATCAACTTTTCCCAAAAACCTGATAATTTCTGAACTTTCAAAAATAGTGATTAAGGGAGCTGGGAAGATAGCTCAGTAGAATAAGCACTTGCCTGGAAAGTACAAGGGCCTAAGTTCAGTTCCCAGTTCTAAAAAAAAAAAAAAAAAAATGGTAATTAAAAAACTCACTACCTTGGTTTAATTGAATGAGTGATTTTCTCGCTTTCACTTGCCAACCTTAGAGGGAAGTCACATTTGGTCTTCTCGATCTGTGACAGCCACCTACTATCTCGGTTGTTCATGCCTCTCTCAGGTTACTGCTGACTCAGCAAGCTGGGGACAGCCTGCTCCCGGAGCTTTGGAGTGACAGGGGAGCTAAGAAGCAAACAGAGAGCTGTAGTGACTCCCACTGTCATTATTTCTGACTTGTGCCTCCTTTCATGAAGAATTATGTGAAGTTAACAATAGTTGATAAAATTGTACAGTCATTAAGTGAGAAGAATGAGCAAAAGAATTTACTAAAATATTGCTTGTTTCTACCAACATATAGCTCTAATCCTTGTTTGCACCTGTCTAGCATGTATACACCCAAGTATCTTCTGGAACTCTGTGTGTGTGTGTGTGTGTGTGTGTGTGTGCACGCGTGCGCGTGGGCACGCGTATGTGTGTGTGTGTATGCATTTGTGTATGTTATGTACAAACCACAATAAAAAACTGAAGTCCTGGAGTTTTCCTTTTCATCTTTTGCAATCATTTTTGCAGCAATATCAAAAAATTACTTGGACTTTATCCTCTAGCCTGGCCTAAGGATGTCACATTTTGGTGTAGACAGCTGGGCTCAAGCTTTCTCATTGTCATGTGTGTAAATACTAAGTGAAACTTTCTTTCATAAACTCTTGTGCCTTTTCCAGTCTGCCTTTGCTCCCATGTATCTACTGGGAAATGACTCTTAACTCAAAACACCTTTAATAAAATATCTCTATGCAGCTGGGATTTTCTCCATGGTTCTCTGGATCTGCCTGTTCCACTGAGCATTTTAGCTTCTAGGTTCAGTATATACAGAACATTCAAGTATTGAAAAATTACTATTAATTCAGTTAATTAGTCATAGCACTCAGGAAGACAACCTGGGCACAGTGAAGACAGGGGAGGCCAGATCGAAGCCTGTCCAGTATAGCTCCACATCTTCTCACAAATAGTGTGAAAGCCTCAGCTTCACTTTTCAAGTCTTGAGCGTATTCGGGAAAGCCCAGCTTCCAACTTAAGCTGGCAGAGTAGTGTCACAGGAAATAAAATGGACAAAAGGGACAATAGCCTGTCTGTGTGAGAATAAAATCATACCATCCACCCCATGCAGAAAGATGTGGGGTGTAGACCAAGGTGTCCCTTATGTTCCCTGCTGTGAGGCTCCGTGCACTCAGTGAGTGGGAAACCCTGAAGTAGGGTGAAATTTCAAATTCTACAGTTTTAGCTCTTTTCTCCTACTTCAGTATAACAATTTGGTTGTCATAGACAGACATGAATGAAAAGATGCAAACTAGAAAACTCAGTGAAAATACGTATCACCATCTCGCAAGAACAAATGCTGCAGCACCAAACTACCAAGCAGCCATGTTAGCTGTCACAGTATTTCCTCACAGTGAGAAAAATGGCCCAACAGGACTCTGGAGTGGGCTTTTGGACACGAGCCACTGTTTGTTACACAACAGAAAATAGAAGACAAATCTGCAAGAACAGAACTGGCATGGGCAGTCTGGCTCCTGGTCTTACCTCAGGAACTGCTGAGGGGTCCGCCCCGTGGAAGCATCCAACCTTGGCCTCGGTCTGTGCTGCTCTAGAGAAGCCTGTCCTCAGTCTCTCTTATTTTTGACAATGTACAAAAAGTGATATTTGAGTCTTTTGTCAGGGAAAACGGTTTATTTTTCTCCCAAGTCCCAGCTGTCAAAATCATGCTTTCAAAACCAGCCCCATGCCTTCTCAGTGATGCCTCTTTCCCTTCCTGCTTGCCTGAGTGCTCATCCAAAGTGCTCAGCCTGTGGAGAAGGGGAACAGCGCTGTGGCTGGTGGAAAAGTGGTTGATCAAAGTTGACCAGGGCACTGAGGTGCAACGTGGCTTCCTTAAAAATCATACCAAAAGCAAAATAAAGGGGACTCTTAGCAACAAAATGATGGGTGAAAGGCATAAATACAGAGAGGAAGTAGGCTGAGGAGACAGCTCGGCAGTCTAATGCCAGCCCGGCAAGTCCAAGGACCCGAGTTTGATCTCTGGAACCCCAAACGTGCTGTGCTGGCCCAAACCTGGGCATGGTGGTGCATACCTGTAGTCCCAATGTTGGAGAAGTGAAAACAGCGGGATAGCCACAAGCCCGAGCTGTATAGTGAGACCTTGTACTAGAGAAATAAACTTTTAAAAAATATGAATAAGATGTAAAATAAAGGAGACAGAAGAAATGGATACTTTTTGGTTGTCAACTATGCTCCAAGTGGTGGTAAAATGTGTTTTACTTAATATTCTAAATGTTTTAGCATTCCTTAGAATGGGTAGAACCTCCAACTAAAACCCCTGAATGTGCAGAGGTTAGGCAACTGTTCCATGATCCTGTAGCTTACTTTTATAAGCAATATTCAAAACCAGGCCCATGGTTCTGTGAAGCCATATTCTCAATGTCCAACTGTTGCCGAATTTTCTCCTGCATAAACATTTAATTTGCCTTCCACATACTGCAGAAATGCTGCTGGTATTGTACAGCTTTGTACTCCATGAGCAAGTTCTGGAATTTCCTACTTGTGGCCTTGAAAGTTGCTTTTACTATTCTTTCTGTTAAAAGAATTCTTCACTTCATTGGGCTATTGTAGTGGTAATTGCTCTTCTTGATCCTAAGTATAATTAGGAGCATTTCTTGAAAACTTATTAGTTTCCCCTACCAAGTGCTGCTGGATGAGCTTCTTGGCTCTCCCTCTGGAATTGCTTCGCATAAATTCTTACTCCCTAAAATCATTATGTAGAGCTCCTTCTGAAAATAATTTAATTTAAGTAATGTCCAATGGCTTCCCTTGTGGAGCGAAATGTATGAAAAGGCTACCACCAAAATGATATCTATTTTCTGTCAGCTTGTATTAACTTTTCAGTAAAGAAGAAAAGTGATACATAAATCCAGTGTTTTTGATTTTCACCCTTAACTAATTGTCAGGTTAAATAATCCCATATTGAGAAGCAAACTTAAATAGCTGAACCTGTGAACAGCGTGGAGTAGGCTCCTGGGTGTTATGCTCTTGGGGACTGTACCCCACGGAGCACTAGTTTCTATGGAAAGTATAAAATCATTGACTGATTGCTCCTATGTCATCTGTGTTGTCACAGAAGAACTCTGCATTCTAGTTCTCCACCTGCTACAAGATAAATTTCTTTTAAAGTGACTGGTTCCTTCCTGTGTAAGTAGCTTTGAAACTATGCATTCAGTTTATAAGAATCGGCCTAGTGGTTGGATAAATAGAATGTTTGCTTCTATCAGATGGCCTTTCTAAGATGTGTAGACACTGTTCATTATCTTTAGAAAGTATGGGCTGGCATGCAGCTCAGTGGCAGAGTCTTTACTTAGCATGGATGAGGAGCCAGCACCAGGAAAAACGTCCTGGTGTGGCAACTCCAAAAGCTGCTTGTGGAGTACAAATGTGCAGCATACAAAGCTAAAATAGGGCAATTTTTTCATTCCTCTTTTTTTTTTTTTTGGTAGGACCAGGGTTTGAACTCACGACCTTGCACTTGCCCAGCAGGCACTTGTGTCTCGGAGCTGTCTCCCCAGCCCCTTTCTTTTTCTTTTCTTTCTTTTTTTTTTTTTTTTTTCATTCCTCTTACTCTGTTGAATTTTCCTTTTGAAAAGAAGTGAAAAAAAATAGAATGTGCTGGGCCAGCCAGACAGCTCAGCAGATTAAAGTGCCTGCTTAGGCAGACACAGGGACCAGGGTTCCATCTCCTTCATATATGCCAGTCCTGCCCCCGGGGCATGCTGAGACAGGATTGAGACTGGCTGTGGTGGCGTGGGACTGGAATCCCAGTGCTGAGAGGCCAAAAACAGGAGAATCACTACGAGTCCCATCTCTGCAGTACATAAGATCCTGTACTACATACAAAAAAATAATATGTTAATTTCCTCATTTTATTATTAATGTATTTAATTACTAAAGGAAGGACCTTGGTTAATTATTGTGGCAGGACACTACTAGTTACTCTTGGTTTAAGCAATTATTTACTAAGAAGTATAATTGGTCACCCGGTTGACTCGTAGCTTTGAATCCCACTGTACATTTGACAAGTACAGTGTCAAAATGGGAAAATCACCTCTCAGTCACATTATGCTAATGACTATGACGCAATCTCTTTCTTCTTTGAGAATATCATTTACAGTGATTTAAAAGAGCCTCATGAGACACATCAGGGAGCTTGAATCTCATGCCATGTTTGGTTTTCAGGGTATATTTGACTTGCGACCCAGGGAATTATGCTAGGTTCAATTTTTCTTTAGTCTCTGTTTCTTGATCTTGCTTTCTGATAAGATTTCTTTTGCTGCTGTTCAAGAAGGAGGCCACATCCCAGACAGGAAAGTGTAGAAGCCATCAATGAGAGCCGTCCTCAGCCACGGTGCTGGAGCACAGCCTGCAGCCTTCTGCTACCAGGTGAATGGGTCTTGCCCCAGAACAGTGCATCCTCTGGGCATCCGCGTGGCCATCTACCTGGCCTGTGCAGCAGGCATGCTGGTCACCATCCTGGGGAACCTGTTTGTGGTGTTTTCTGTGTCCTACTTTAAAGTGCTTCACACTCCCACCAACTTCTTGCTGCTGTCCCTGGCCCTGGCTGACATGCTACTGGGTCTGCTGGTCCTGCCCTTAAGCACCGTGCGCTCTGTGGAGAGCTGCTGGTTCTTCGGGGACTTCCTCTGCCGTCTGCACACCTACCTGGACACGCTCTTTTGCCTCACATCCATCTTTCACCTTTGTTTCATTTCCATTGACCGCTACTGTGCCATCTGTGACCCTCTGCTCTATCCCTCCAAGTTCACAGCCCGGGTGGCCCTCAGGTACATCTTGGCAGGGTGGGGGGTGCCGGCAGCTTATACTGCCTCCTTCCTCTACACAGATGTGTTGGAGAGGGGACTGAGCCAGTGGCTACAAGAGATGCCCTGTGTGGGTAGCTGTCAGCTGCTGTTCAATAAGTTTTGGGGCTGGCTAAACTTCCCTGCATTCTTTGTTCCCTGTGTCATTATGATCAGTTTGTATGTAAAGATCTTTGTGGTTGCAAGCAGGCAGGCTCGGCAGATCAGCGCCTTGAGCCAAAGCTTGGCTGGGGCTGCCAAGAGGGAGAGAAAAGCTGCCAAGACCCTGGGCATTGCTGTGGGCGTCTACCTCTTGTGCTGGCTGCCCTTCACTGTGGACACGATGGTGGACAGCCTCCTCAGCTTCATCACGCCCCCGCTGGTCTTTGACATCTTCATCTGGTTTGCTTACTTTAACTCAGCCTGCAACCCTGTCATCTATGTCTTTTCCTATCGTTGGTTCAGAAAGGCGCTGAAACTCAGCCTGAGCCGAGAAATCTTCTCACCGCAGAAATCCGCTATTGATTTGTATCAAGAATGACTCAGGCAAGAAGTCAGCAATCTGAGTGAGACCCCCAAGGAAGGAGGAGGCGCATGTGGCTAGGCGGTGTTGGGAGATAGGGGACAGCTTGCATGGTGTAGGCGGAGGAGAAACACCAGCGTCTCGGCTTGAGAGAGACGAGTGCTCCTGGCAGTCAGTGTTCTCACATGGCAAGTAGGAAAAGTTCTGTGAAGCAATCTAAATATTTACTGGGGAAGCCAGAGCACTAGAAAAGTACTTGCTTCCTTCAAACTGCCAAGACACGGAGGAAAAAGGAGATAGGCTGCGTTTCTGAGTCTCTCCTTGGCCCAGCCGCCTGGGGCAGATGGGTAAAATGCTCAAGGATTTCTTTTCTCTCTCTCTCTCTCTCTATTTTTATGGCCAGCTCAGCCTGCCCTGGGGGTGTGGCTGGTGCAGCATGTGGTGTTGGAGCTCAAACTTCGGTCCTTGCAGTTGCCTAAGCTTTGCTAAGCAGGCACTTTAGACTGCTGAACCATCTTGCTGGCCCTATTTTCTTTTTTCATGAAGCTTTTTTGTTTTATTTTGTTACAAGAGCAATACGTAGAATGTATGCACACAATTACAAATTATAATTATTCTGGCTTAATTTGAGCACCATGGGACTTGGAATGTAGTATCTAAGGAAGACCTACAAAGTGAAGTTCAAAGGAAGGACTGAGATCTCAGACGAAGACAAGTTGGGAGGTAATGAAATAGCCAAACAGACAAGACTGCCTCGGCCTTTGTTCTTTCTCTCACTGGAGGGGCTTTTATTTGCTTTACTTGCTATTTCCAAGGAAGCATTGGAGGAGAAGATTACAGAGCTATAAATAGCAAAAAATGGGATGGTCATCCAGATAAGAAATGGAAGTATCTGATCCCTAACAGTTTGCCGTGTCTTTTCTGACTCATAATTTTATGTGTAGTTGATAATAAAATATTACTGTAATATAAAAACAGTGGTTGGATACCACAAAGTAGGTGGCAGCGCCCTAATCGTATGCGTGTCGTCAGGCCTGAGGGCCTCTTCTGTCCTTGCCGAGGGCAGTGCTAGCCTCTTCTGCCATACAACACTGATGGATTTCAGCTGTCCATCTCCCTGCCTTCGTGGCCTCTCATTTGGAAATGTCAGGGTTTCATGCAGTTTTCTCCTTCAGGGGTCCTGAAGCTAAAGCATGTAGCATGTAGAATGTAACTTTGGGAAATTATTTGAATCTTGATTTTATTTCACCTTTTATCATTATAGCCAAGTATATGAAACATTTTCTTTTCAAAATGTTGACTTTAGGATCTGTATCGTGCAGTCCAGCCTCCAATAGAGGTTTGTGATTCAGCTGTGTTTTATGAGCTGTTATTGTGATCTCTGTGTATGATATTCTTTTGCAGTCTAAATATATCTTTTTAATTTTTTTCTATTTCTTATTTGTATTTTATTTTAAAGATGAAAGAGAATATACAACAAGAACAAAGACAAAAAGAAAGTAACAAATACTGAACCCACAGGGAGTGTTCGTTTAAGGGATAGATACCCAGATCTCATCACTTTCATACTTCTTCCGTTAAACTTTTATTACTCACATGAGAGCTGCTGTCTCTCCACCAGCACCAGTACTAGGTGTCTCCTCCGAACTGAGCCTCATCCTCCACAGCAGCAGCGGTTGGTCACAATAATAGTAAATCTACAAGCAGGGCTGCCACTGAGAAGGAAGTGGGAGGACTGACCATCTCAGACACAAAGGGACATGGTGTCCCCACGCCATGCTTATGTAACCAGTGGACCAGGGAAGGAGCAGCCTTACTGCGGTGAGCCCACAGATGGGAGCACAAGCTGATGGGCAGGTAGGGGAGGCCCTGACCCCGGAATTGAAGCCCCGCTTCTCAGCATTTTAGAGCATCAACAGGCATGAGAAGCAAGTCTGAGGGCCAGCGAGGTAGCTCAGCCACCTAGGTGCCTGCTTTGGCCAGTGCAGAGATGGGGGTTCAACACTCGTTCCGCATGCTGTGCTGGCCCTGCCGTGGGGGGCATGCTGAGCTGGCTGCCGAGTTCAGGCGTGGTGGTGAACGCCTGTAATCCTAGCACTGGGGAGGCTGAAAACAGGAGGATCACCGTGAGTCTCAGCTGCATGCTGGGATCCTGTGCCCAATACAGAAAGGAAAATAAATAAATAATGATGATGATGATGATGATGATGGTGATGGAGAAGCAAGTTTGAGGCACTCAGAAAACCTGCTTAGGTCTCTGGAGAAAGCAGCTTTAAATATCAGTTCCCTGAGTTCTCAGTAGAATGTCTGTGGCAATGCTTTGCTACAGGTACTAGCACATCATGCCCGATTTCAAGTAGATGTTTTTAATGTTCTGTGCTGTAGAGTCTTGACACCCTGGTAAAGGCCATGACATCATCCTAGAATAAGACTTACAAGTGAATGAAATTGTCCTCAAAACAGAAATATTAGGGAAAACAATTGTCTTGAAATCCAACTGACAAAATATCTTAGACAATAATAAACTCTGTTATATAGTCACATAGGTAGGGCCAGCCATATAGCTCAGTGGACTAAAGCACCTGCTTCAGCAGAGCGCAGTGGCCGGGGTTCAATCCCTGGTGTGCTGTGCTGACCCCACCTCCAGGGAGCTCTGAGACTGTGATTGAGACTGGGCAAGGTGGCGTGCACCTGCAATCCCAGTACTTTCAGAGGCTAAAAACAGGAGAATCACTATGATCTACACAGTGAGACCCTCTAGACCCTGTATCCCCTGTACTACATGCATTTTAAGGAAGATCCCATATGTGTGCCTAACTGAAAGCAAGCACTAAGGTCTGCCTGCAGGTACAATATTACCTTTAATTCCAAGTACTTGGGATCGTAAATGAAATCTCACAAGCCTGCCATAGCTATGCTGTGATATAAAATTACTGATTTGCCAGGGTGAAAAGTCAGGGGTCACAGTAACAACGTTGTGTTTTCTGCCCATATTCAAAATAGATAGATGCCGTAATTACAAGCAGAGATTAGTAAAAATGCAGATAAAATGCTCTTTCCACATGAGTCATCCAGATGCCTGCTTTAGGAATCTTGTCTAAATACATACATCAGGCCACTCTTCTCAGAATACAATTCTGTAATCACATTGGCAAGCAGCCGGGCAGATTTTCCCATTCACTGTGGACAGGCCAATTCTTGAAACAAACATCTGACAATCTTCTTCACTAAGAGAAAGACCCTGGGGGCGGGAAGATGGCTCAGCAGTCTCCACGCCTGCATGCCTAGTGCGAGGACCCAGGTTTGATCTCCAGTGCCCATGCCTTGCTGGAGCCTCCTGAGCTGACCACCGAAACCAGGCATGGAGGTGCACACCATAATACCAGCACTGGGGAAGCTGAGACAGGAGAGTCCTTAGTTCAAGCTGCACAGCAAGACCCTGTACCAAATAAATAAATAAACAAATAAATAAGTAATTACAAAAGAGTATGACAGTGCAAAAGGAATCAAGAAGCAACAGTCTTTGTTTCTTTTTCTTTCTTTCTTTTTCTTTTTTTTCACACAATATCCATCCATCCAACCAGTATACTTATTTCTGGAAGTTACTGTTGCCTAAGTAACCTCCAGTTTACTTCAGTTCCTGTTGCTTCTTGTGCCCACAAATTGCAGGTCACTATGGCATGTGTTGTAAGAACCAATCCCAAAATGACAAGCACTCTGTTTCTGTGTTTCCATTTAGCAACTCCATAAAAATTTCCCTTCCTGAGCTTTGGAGGCCCGATTGCCTTGGGAACAGCCCCAATCAGGACCTCCTGCATAGATAAGGCTGACTCTTGCCTCCACCTCGCTGCCACTCCGTTCCTGATCACAGCATCACTGTTATAATTTCTTGTTGTGTTTGTGATGGCATTTAATTTCTTTGTATTTAAAAAAACTATCTGCTAAACCAAATATATCAGAATAGTCTCAAATTCTATGATGGATTCTTCTTGTTTGTAGGAACTTAACTATTCTGTTTTTTTCTAAACACCTCTTAATTTATCATTTTCTTGTAACTCAAGTAAACCCATGATAACGTATTTTAGCTAAAGCAGCACAATTCTTATATGTGCGTACGTTTGTGAGTGTAAATAGCGTGTGTGAGTCACCTCTATGCCATATACCATTGGATAAGGCCATTTACAGCGAGAGCCCTTTTGAATGAATACTTCTATTCCATTAACTTAGTCCTTCGGGCAGGTCAAAAATTGGAGTCACACTGATGACAGTCTACAGAGTGAGTGGGAGAATAAGATCACCTCTCTCACACAGAGATTGTCAAATTACACAGCCTTTTCTGGAACCATGACAGCTGCAAAGTGGAATCATATGGAGAACTTCTGATAGCCCAGAAGAAAGGCCTCGCTGTCCTCGATGGCAGCTTTTAAGCTCTTCTTTCACGGTCATTCCTTGCCCCAGGGAATGAGCCAGTGACTAAGAGTCACTGAGGTTCACCTGGCTCTGTGACCTACGTTGGTCGATGCCATAGGACCTTGTGTGGTGCTCGTCCTGTTCAGACTGAAATTTGAGAGTAACTTTAAGTTTCAACTCAGCTCTTGCACTTCTGAAAGGGTTTGCTATCATTGGCTGAAGCAAAGGTACATCCCTGCTGCCATTCTCATAGAAGAACAAAGCACACCTGTTTGTTGTTATAAACTATTGTTTGCCATACTTACATTTCAAACGCAACTCTTCAACTCTATCAGCTTAGCGGTAGCTCTTGCCTCCAGCAGCAGCCAGACAGTCAGACAGAAGTGCTCTTGCAGACGCTCCAGCCACATGGATCCTTCAGGGGTGACCTCATTGTCAGGGGTCAGATTGTGGGCCCAGATTCACTGACACAGGCACAATATGAAACCGCGCTAGATTTCAGTGTTTGTAGATCCTGTAGGTGTGGGGCATATCTAAAGGCCACCACTCATAGGGGTTGGAAACACAGGAAGCAGGAATACACAGGAACCATGCATTGATAGTTTTATTAGGGTCCAGGTTACCCTGGCAACAGGATTTCTACTTTGAGCTGTAACTGGTGGGGTTAAATGAAACTGACTTAGTTGAGGAGGTCACATGGTAGCCGAGGAGCGGTCACTGTGGCATACGTGTAAGTTCCATGCAGGTGGGCATCCCCAGAGCCAGCCAGGCAGGCCATGTCTCATTATCCCACAGGGAAGTTACTACCGGGAGCAGCTGAAGAAAGGAGCTCTCCAGGTCTGCCACATGGAAGAATGAGAGACACTGCGCATGCCCAGAAATGAAGGGAAAAGCAACTGGGCCCTGACTGCTTCTGGTCTGGGAAAGTCCAATTTGTATTAATAATGGATACTGATAAGTATAATACAATAAACATTCACTCTCACTGGAAAGTCAGTGAATACAGGCAAAGTCCAGTCTGCCCAAAGTTGCTACTGTTCCAACATTCTCAAAATCAAACTACCTGTGAAGGCCCAAAGTATCCTTTTATCTGTTTTCACATTTGAACCACACACTTGTTGTCCACACAGGAGTGTTTTTTTTTTTTTTTTTTTTTTTTTTTTTTTTTTTATGACCAGCTCAGCCTGCCCTGGAGGTGGGGCTGGGATCAAACTGTGTTCCGGCAGTCACCTAAGCTTCTAAGCTTTCCTAAGCAGGCGCTTTAGACTGCTTAACCATCTCACTGGCCCCAAACATTTTTTTTTTTTTTTGCAGGACCAGGGCTCAAACCCACGACTTTGCACTTGCCAGGCAGGCACTTGTGCCTGGGAGCTATTTCCCCTGCTGGCTTCCACTTGTAGTCTTGCTTTCTCAGCCCATCAGAAGACCAGGATTATAAAATGCCACCCATCCATAACTACTTAATTGAAATGTGTTTTTAAAATTCATGTTTGTTTTATAAAGTTTTTTTTTCTTTTGAAACTCAAGGGATAATAGTGCACATACACTACATTTTAATTCCTGAGGCAGAATTCATCTACACACCAAGCAAAACTATAGTCTTACTAATTTACACTATTTGGTCATCTGATTCCTTTGAGCCATTTCACCCTGAGTTTGCCATATTCAAATTTCTATCTGTGCCTCAGCATTGCTGATATTGAAAATTGAATTTAACTTTCTTCTATGCAAAGCAGATCATTATTTTGAATGACAATATGTTGTTTATGAATTATATATACTTTTATTTTTGAAGGTTGTGTGTGTGTGTGTGTGTGTGTATGTGTGTGTGTGTGCAGGGTCTCACTAGGCAGCTCAGATTCATAGTGATCCTCCTGATTTCTGCTTCCTTAGTACACTTAGTACTAGGATTACAGGCGCGCACCGACATGCCCAGACACCATCGCTGATGCATCACCGCCCCCTCACCCCACCCCGGGCAGCCCCTCATGTACACTTTGAGTAACTATTGTATTTCATATCACCTTGGAAATTTCCTTTTAATTTCTACATAATATACACTAATAAATGTTTATTGATAAAAAGTAAAGCTTGCCCAAGGACAGGTTGAAGAAGGAAGAGGCAGACAGGTCAGTGAGAAAGCTGGCTAGTTTTTTCCATCCTCTTTTCCTCAGTTGCTGTCCTGTGCATTTATGAAGAAAACCACTTTCAGCTGATTTGGCAAGAAGCTTGATTTTCACTTTTTAGATTTCATTTTCAAAGTTGCTTCCCATGACAGAAATACTTCTTTCTCATGTGTTGCCCATTTCCTCTTCCTGCATAGCACCAGAAGCTTCCTTTCATTAGTGAGGCTGAAGCAGTTTGGTGGAAATTCCTCCTTCCTTTCGTACCTCACTCACACAGGGAATCCTGCGCCTTGACTGAGCTCTAGGCTTACTTTTGGAACCGATAAGGACAGATCAGGGGTAAGGGGGAGAGGAGGGCAAGGAGCAGCATAAAGCCATGCCATGTACAGGAGCCCAACAACCCTAATCAAGGTCAGCATAAGCCAACATGTGCTAAAACAAATAGTATCAGCAAGTATGGAAAAGGAGGCTGGGAATGGGGGGGGGGAAGAGGGAGGGGATAAGAGCAAAA
The DNA here is from genome assembly GCA_004027025.1 of Myocastor coypus. Lineage (NCBI taxonomy): Eukaryota > Metazoa > Chordata > Mammalia > Rodentia > Myocastoridae > Myocastor > Myocastor coypus. The sequence goes on from PVJA010004284.1 coordinate 13,089, forward strand.
CTAAATTGTGATATATTCATGCAACCTCTCCTCTGGATGACTGTAAACTGCAGGAAATACAAACATGGATTAATAAAATAAGTAACAGACGGGGAGATTCAGCCCCTCGAATCTCACACTCTCCTGCCACCACGCTGAAGTCCGTGCTAGTTTGACCAAGTGAACTCTCAGTCTTAAGGCAGTTTTGACTTAAGCAATTCCTGTGTGACATCCTCAACACAGCCTGACCTTCCACTCACTGAAGCCTTGTGAAGCGGCAGCAAGAAGCCCTATCCTATCCCCAGCTTCTGCTTCCCGCCAGGTCTCCAGGCCAGGTGGACATGTCTGCCCAGCTCTTGGTGACGATGAGCTGTTGTTACAACGTGGCCTTTCAGGAGAAAGCATAGGAAAAAAAAATTCTTGCCGCAAAGATGGAGCCATGAAATCCACGCAGTGAGCCTTGCCAGGTCCCAGTTTTGTAGCAGACTGTGGAACAAGAGAAAGGAATAAGCCTTGCGCTGAGCCAGTAGGTGTTTTTCACTTCAAGCAACTCTAACCTGTTTGAAGTGGGGTCCTATAATTGGGGTCAGGGGCTTGGGGATCCCAAGAATAATATGATAAACATCATGAACGTGTGATGAGGAACATTTTGTTGATGTGTGGATTTTAGTGTGTTTTCAATGGATTATGATTTAAAAATTATTTTGAACCATTGACTCGGGATAAACCCTCAATGCTGTCTTCTTAGTGTTTGTTCAGCTGTACTCATCCTGTGATGTCCCTTCCTATCTGTCCTAAATTCTATTTCCATGCAGAGAAATAAATTTGGGAGTTAAATTCAGATGATCTGAGTTTGAAGCATAACAAGTAAGTTTTTTTAAATGCATTTAGTACAGTGTCTACAAGGTCCCACTATGTAGATCCACCTCATAGTGATCCTCTTGTTTAGGGCCTGCCAAGCACTGGGATTTCAGGTGCACCCAGTCTCAATGGCCATCTCTGCACCCACTCCCAGCAGCCCCTGGCATGTGCAGATAGAGGCCTGGTCCCTCTGTCTACCTAAGCAGGTGCTTTAATCCACTAAGCTGTCTGGCTGGCCCTTCAGATAAGTTCTTATAAGCTCTATAATCTCATATAAGTAACTTCAATTCTCTAAGTTTCTGTGTTTATGAAATGAAAGCCAAATTAATATGAGCTTTATTTATACAGAATTGCTAAATAAAAGTCATTTAATTTTTATATAATTCATATATTTTTACTTAATTGCTTATGAATTAGAAGGGTAGAATCCTAAACTGGAAGAATTGCTGGGGTAGAATCATAGCTTATGGTTCATTTTTACTTTCTATACTTCAGTGTTTTCTTATAGAAACATGAAGCACAGACATAATTTAAAAGATTTTTTGGTGGTCAAATTTGAAAGCATAAAATAAGTTAATTTAAATAATATTTTTCATTTTAGCCCAATATATCAAACTGTTAATATCAACAAGTAGTTAGTATAAAAACTTAATATCACAGGCTCTTTTACTAAGTCTTTTTAACCTTAAATGCATTTTGTGCATGCACTGTACCTCAATTTAAACTAGACATCGTTCAAGTGCCCAATCACTGCCTATCGCTAATGGCTCCTGTGCTATCCATGCCATAGTGAACAGTTAGAAGGATAAACCCGGATCTTGATTTATGGATTCACATGTTGACTTTCCTAACCATAGGCTCTGCTTTAGAGTACTGTGTTTTTGAGTGTTCTTTTTGAAAGCTTTATTGCATTTGATGTGCCAGTAGCTTCATACATTTCGTGAAATATTTACTGCAAGTCAACATTTTTTCCTGTATTTTCTGCTTAAGCAAGTTACCCATGCTCAGGTTAATTCTGCATGCTTCATCAAACCTTTTCAGCTCCTCAGCCCTTTGCATCTCTCTCCCCTCCAAAGTCATACCGCTCACCACATGCTGCACTTCACATTGTTTATCCTCTATGTTATATCAGTGTCTACCCATCATTATGCTGTGTCTTTTAAAACCATCTCCACCCTTTAGAAATACATAACGAACTTGGTAAGTTGTAGGTAGAAAGACCAAGGGACCAATATGATGAAAACGGTATTTTAAATAAAGATGATAACAAGAGATATTCCCTCAAGTTTTTCTGAGACAGTAATTCAGCTATTCAGCCTCTTACCTCAAAGATGTCTTTATGATTAAATTTTTAGAATGAACATTTTAATAAGGTTGCTAATGTTTTTGTTAATACAGGATTCCTCCGAGTCTCTACTAAGTTAATGTACAATGCCATTCTCCAGTAGCAGTGTGCAGCTATAGTATATAGCCATTTTATAACATTGTCCATGAAGAAATCATCACCCTTGGAACAAGCTTATATAATGACAGTTTTATAAAATCACATTTTGAACACTTAAAAGCCAGACAAGTGTTATAAGCTGTTATAATGTCATAAGGTAGTCATGAGTGACTCCACCTTGCAAAGCTGCCTCCATTTTGCTGGAAGTAAGTCCAGAGTTAAACTTTGCTTCAGCCCCCCACCATAAACAATGAAATGTGCTAGGACTCTTAGAGACAAAATAGGACCCCAGGTGGTCCAGTGCTCAAACTAATAATTGACTTAACCCCTACCCTAGTTAAAGCAAGACTTCCTGTCCCAAAACAAACTATACCCTTGCCTTTGTTTTGTCCAAAATCTGTTCTTACTTTCATTTAACCAAAATTTTGTACCCGCCTCTTGTTATAAGCTAACTCCACTACCCCTCTCTCTGTAACAAACTTTGTGATTGCTGCATTATAAAACCTTGTTCTGTCTATGAACCCTGACCCTGGTCACCGATGCTCCCCCAAATTACAGGCATTTAAGGCACCAGTTGTCCTTCCTGATTTCAAGACCAGAGACAATTCCTTGATAGAAAAAAAAAAAAAAAAAAAAAAAAAAAAACCAGCTAAAAGGACTTTCTTGCTCCTTTTCTGTAACTCAAAATCTAAAATGTGAAGGTACCCAGCCATGGGCCCTCTCCCCCTGCCCCACTTCTGATGTTCCGGGTGTTCCAACCACAGCTGTGTGGCAACCTTGACCATCTGTGACCTGCAGAGTATGCATATAGCTTTGTTTTACCTTGCTTCAAGGACTCTATACTCTGTGCTCAAAATACCCTGGCCCAGCCTGGGACAATTGATGACTCTCCCTCCCCATTTCTGTCTGTCCAGAATACTCAGGCCCAGCTAAGGACACTTTATGACTCACCTTCCCTTCCCCCCCAGCCCTATATTTTCTCCCTTTAAATTCTTTGTTTCATCTCAGCAGGCAGCTTCATTCACCTGACCCACAGGGGAATGTGGCTGCTGAGCTCAGCTAATAAAGCACTCCAAATTTTCTTTTTGGTTCTGAGTCTTTGTTTTTTTCATGATATGCAACATGAAGTTTATAGGGATCAAAACCTGAGCACAGGGCTGGTGAAACAGCTCAGTGGTCTAAAGCACCTGCTTAGGCAAGTTTAGGCAACTACAGGGACCACCATTGGATTCCCAGCACCACATGCTGTGCCAGCCCCACCCCCAGGGCTATAGGAGATAGCTCAGTAGCCTCACAAGTGCAAGGGCATAAGTTCAATCCCTGGTCCTTCAAAAAATAAATAAATAAAGTTTTTTTTAAAAAAACCCTGAGCACAGGGTTAAAACTCACCAAATTCTCTAGGAGTGGTGGGGACAGGTAGAGATTGAGAGGTTTAAATGCCAACCCCAGGAAGATTTAAAGGGTGACCAGTGCTTGGGTGATTGCTAGCTATTTCATCTCCGTGTCCTCTGCATGCTCTGTGTGCTGTCTCACTTCTTGGTTGTCACTATTCTCTTAGTTTGAAATATTCCTTCCCATTGTTTTCCTTCTATAAAATCTGACAATTTATGGTCAACTTAAACGTCACCTCTTCTTTAATATTTCTACCAGGCCTTCCATCCACATGTGAATTCTCCTTTCCTCTACCCTCCTCAACTGAATCTTTGTGGTGGAAACTCTCATAAGCTACAAGAAACACCTACTAGCATCATGGTTTTCCCCACAAGACATTCTGAGTTCTTTTTGTTTCTACTTCTGATCATATTGAATGTATAACTTAGCATACACTAATTCTACGACGACATTCATGAAATGGATAAGTAAATGAGTATAAGACTTGTGCCTTGTTGATCTCATAGGAGTCCCCTCCTGGTTCTCCTCTAGGTCCCAGAAATCCATATGAATAATTCCAAAGACATGTCATTGAAATCCCACCAAGTTAATTCCAATCTACCACTCCCAGTGCAACTCACAGGGAAAACAAAGACACTAAAACATATACTGGGGAGCCAAGGGGCCCTAACTCCAGCCACAAAGATGGCTATCCAGAACAAAGAAACCAACCCATGACCACACCCAGGGTTTTATTTAGCTGAGAAGGAGGAATGGCTTGAGGAAAACAATTGTGAGAAGTAGGTGAGTACTGTGAGCTAGGCTAGCTTGGTGGGCTGTATGTACCTCTGCCATATGCAGAGGGAAGGTTATGCAGAGAAGGTAATTCGCATAGTACTGCTGAGATAGTATCTATTCAAAAGTCTGGTGCTTCAACTATGATGTGTAATCTTTCATGCCCCAGGAAGTCATAGCCTCTGTCTGGAGGCTCCATCCCAGCTGATAGTGTGGAGCACTGGCTCTTAGCCCAGTCTCAATCCAACTCATGTTAAAGAGCAGCAGGTGTGGACTATCAGGGAAATGAGCATTCCATCTTTAGAAATGGCACCTTGGCTAGACCAGTATGTACTGCTTAAGGCCACTTGAAAGGCTAAGGAGGAGTTGTAGCCAGCTCTGTACATAGCAACAGAAGAAAACAGGGCCAGGCTCAGCCAAAATGAGGATGATTACTCTCCTTTCAAGGAAAGCTGCTCTGGTGGTCTTTCACAGTCCTGCACAGATAAATGGGACACTTCGTCACACAGGAATAGACCTTATATATTTATATTTTAATATAGTTTTAGATGTACAGAAAAAGACACAGAGGCAGTACAGAGGATTTTATACAGCCCTTCCATTTCTGCCATTATTGTCAATTAATTAGCATGATACATCTATAGAAATGAACAATTTTTTTTTTTTGTATTTTTCTTTTTAGGCCAAAAACAAGGTGTTCAGGGTCTCACTTCTAGGTCAGACATGTAGTGATGGACCTATTTACAGCCTTCTAAGAGCAGGGATGACAGGCATGCGCCACTGTGCCCACTGTCAATTGCTATCTCAGTGCACCTCAGGACAGGCCCGGAAGGGCAGGCCTGGGGATTGAACCCTTGGCCCATGTGCATTGCAGGCACTTTAATGCAATGAGTTATTTGACTTATCGCAACAATGTTTACTTCTCACTTTCCCCGATTTTCCCAAGATCCGTTTTTGGTTCCAGTCTTTCTTCCTAGAACATCACAATGCACTTAGTGGCCATATTTCCCTAAGGTCCTCTGGACTCGAGTGGTTTCTCATTCATTTCTCATTTTTGATGATCTTGGCCGCATTCAGGAGTAGTGGGAAGGACTTTGTTGCAGTTCCTGTGCAGGGTCTGTCTGGTATTTTCCACAATTATTCTGCTCTCATGGTTATGGAGAGGGAAATAAAAAGGTACTGTTGCATAATGTCCCACACGTATGCTGTCAACATGACCTTTTACTATTGATGTTAACCTTAGCACCTGTCCTTTAACAAAACTTCCCACAATCAACAGTATCACCTTTTACAGGGTCACAGCTTATTAAACACAAATGCAGGCTGCTACTATTTGTGTCAGCAGTACTGTTTATTCTATATCTTCTGATGAAGATATGAGGCTTATATTTAGTCCTAAAATATAATGTCTTTTCTCTAATTAATTAATTTTTAATTGATTTTTTTGTGGGACTAGGTTTGAACTCTAATTTTTTTAATTACAGAAAAAAACTAAAGACTCTGCTTGAAAGAGATTTCCCCTCAGTGAGCAAATGAAATTCAGTCTGCCTGAACAGAATAGTGTAACATAGGCTTCTATCAATAACAGCTATTTACAGTTTCCAGCAATTGGAAGAAATCAGTCACATAATCACTGTAATGTCACTCTAGGAAGCCTAATAAATTCTACCTACCTTCTACTAGAGAGGGGTAAATGGAGCCATGAAAGCACAGTAATGTAACAGCATGGTCAACATGATGTCAAGATGCCATTGGGATGACACCCTCACACCTCCCACAAGGCTAGATAGATTAACAGGCAAGCTAACTGTATCTCTTGATAAATGACTATGTATTTATTTTTTATTAGCAATCCTTGTGCAACATGCTAATTTCATTCATCTTAGGGAATTGGTTCATATACATATTATATCTTGATCTTCTAAAAATCTTTTGTGTCGGAATAAGGTTCCATCATGTAGTGCAAGTTGACCTTGCACTTAATACGTAGGCTTACCTCAAACTCATAGTACATCCTGTGCATGCCTCAGCTTTCCCAGTGCTAGGATTGCAGAGTTGTACCACCTAGCCTGGTCACCTTGACCTTTTAAAATCTACCTCCCTCCATGCCCTCTGCCTCCCCCAGAGACCCTCTCTATGTTGGATCCTGCTCTCTGTTTCCTACCATCTCTCTTACTTTTTTTTTTTTTTTGTCTTTTTTGTCTTTTTTTGAGACAGGGTCTCGCTATGCAGTTGAGGCTGGTCCTGAGCTCACTTTTGTAGCCCAGGCTGGTCTCGAACTCGCACCGATCCTCCTGCCTCAGCCTCCCGAGTGCTGGGATTACAGGCGTGAGCCACCACGCCCGGCTCTTACTTTTTGCTCTCTAAAGTATTTATGTTTTGTGTTTCTGAGATCAGAGAAACCATGCAATATTTATGCATCTGTGCTGGATTTATCTCAGTTAGCATGAAGCATAAAAGAAGTAATAACCCAGTGAACATGATTTCCCAATTGTTGATTCTTTGAAGTATTTCCTGTGCAGTTTGGTTTTTGCTCATGATCTCTGTACCTTTCTACCTACTTTCTCTTTGAGAAGATTTAGTATTTCAGTTTTAATAGTTAAATCTTTGATACATTTTGACGGTAGCTTTGTACATGGTGCTAGGCATGGTTCTATTTCAAGCCTTCAGAGGGTGGAAAGCCAACACTTCTGGCACTGTTTATTAAAGAGGCTATGTTTCTAAAAGAACAAATGAAAGAAGGGAAAAACATATTTAGGTAAATATGCAGAATAGTTTAGATAATTGTATTGTTGATTTCTGCTGTCTTTCTGCAGGAAACGTTAATGCTTAAATTTATCTTTTATTCTGTTTTTCACCCTCGTTTGAATTCCTTATAACTGCATTGTTATTGTTTTGCTTTACTTTCCTTAAACAAATCTTACACTTTTATATCTGGTAATCTGAGCAACTAATTTAAAGACAGCATCATGTAATACAGTAACCATTGTTAAATTCCCATTATTTCAGTGAAATCTTGTATCATTGGTTTTCATCACTATTTGTATTCTTTAAAATAAAAAAATAAAAGAATCCAGTGTAATATTTTTATGCATGAAAATTTTAGTAGATTACAATTGAAGTCTCCTTAGGAAGAGAGGAGAGGGAAGCAACAGAGAATGGAGATATTTTCAAGGAACAAACCAGGACAAAGGGGAAGTCAGAGGATTAAAAATGGGAGGGAAGGAAATATCTACAGGGAGTGGGGTATGTACAGATAGGACGAAGTTAACAAATGAGAACTGAGAATTTATTCCTTCAGGTAATATATTTGGAGAGAGAGCAAAAAGCAAGTGTAAATCACACTTATCAAGACTGAAAAAGCTGGGGCTGGGGAGATAGCTCCGTGGCACAAGTGCCTGCCTGGCAAGTGTAAGATCGTGAGTTTGAATCCTGGTCCCACAAAAAAAAAAAAAAAAAAAAAAAAAGACTGAAAAAGCTGACATATCCTAATTTAAAGAGTTTAGTCTTCCTTATTATTTTTCCCAATTATTAAAAAGTTTGCTTTATTTGGAAATTTTAGAGGCATGATGAGCTTACTCAACCCCATTGCACACATTCATTCTGAGGATAACTTCATGGTTGCTGAACTGTTCTTGAAAACCTGACCACTGAGAATAACTTTAATAGCTTTCTTAAACCATGGGTAAAATAACGCATAAATTAAAGGATTCATGGCTGAGTTGTAATAAGCACACCAAACACAGATCTCATAAATATAGGTGGGAGTGATGAATCCCATAAAAGCATCAACTAACGAATCAATGCTATACGGCAACCAGGAGATCATAAATGCTATCACTGTAATCCCTAGGGTTTTAGCTGCTTTTCGCTCTCTCTTGGCCACTCTGGCTTTGTAACTTTCGGAGGATGATTCCCCTGTGCTACCAGTATTTTCAATCTTTTTAGCCTGTTGTCTAGCCACAAGAAAAATATTGCTATATAGAATTATCATAATAAAGGTAGGTATTAAGAAGGATAGAAAATCGATCAACACCCAGTTTTGATTGACAACTACCTGACAACCTCCTATGCAGTTGAGGGCACTGGATAATTCCTCCAGCCCATCATCGTAGACACCTGTGTAAAACACAGCTCCGCTGTATACCAGGGGCAGAATCCAGGAGACAGCAATGCAAATGCCTGACACAGACACTGTGAACTTGCTAGGATAGGCCAGAGGGTCCGTGACTGCAATGTACCGGTCAATGGAGATGAAACTCAGGTGGAAGAGAGAAGAGTAGCAAAACGCCACATCACAGCATGTGTGGAAAGTGCAGAAACTCCGCCCGAAGTACCAGCAGCTCTCCACAGACCTGACCATGCTGAAGGGCATCACAGTGACGCCCACCATGAAGTCGGCGCAGGCCAGAGACGCAATCAGGAAGTTGGTGGGTGAGTGCAGCTGCTTGAAGTGCAGGATGGAAGTCACGACCAGGAAGTTTCCTAAGACAGCCAGCACAGCTCCCAAACCAAACACCGCATAGAGAAGCACCCGGGGCCCTGACGAGTAGGGCGTCTTCACGCAGGATCCATTCATGGTAGGGAAGCAGAGCTGCAGAGCTGCAGGTGCGGATGAGTTGCTGGTCATGGCGCTGCTGTTCGCGTGCTCAGACGTTCTGCCTTTGACGTTGAGAAGAGCAGAGAATTGTGGTTCGTCATTACTCTCATGGAAGGACGTTCACGTCAATTCAGCATAGTGATTCAAGAAACTATCTAACTTCAATACCAATACAATTTTCAAGTTTTCGTTTGTATATAAATTTTAAAAATTTTTCCTAGAAAAATAAAATCCAAAAGACCTGCTCTGTTGTACAAGATCAATAAAGAATGACTGAATGATGACTACCTCAGTTATTAATTTAATAAAACTCCCTTTCACTGATAATATGGTTTGACTGAGCAGCACTCACTGGCCTTTGGGGCAGATCTGCAATTGATGCAGCCCTTCCTGCCAATTTATGCCTGCACTGCCTCAAGGACGCTGCCCATCCAGCTAACTAGAGGCCAGCCACGCCAGTGTCTCTTGATGAGGCCCCTGCAGGGCAAGGTGTGAACTTGTAAGATTATTTTTAATGATGATTGCTAGGAAAGTTGCCAAACAAAAAGAATTCACTATTGTATAATTTGTCCAGGGTCCTCTGTGTATCTCAGGTAAAGATTTCTTTTTCTTCCGGCATAGACTAGAATCTCTCCCACATCCCCCAAAATATGTGACCGCAATGCATCACTGGATTGTTATTGCAAACTTACAACAGGGTGCAAGGGTTCAAGGCCAACTTAGCTGTTTTTATCTTGTGAAGAAGCACACCTGCCTCTGCAGTCGCTACTCCAAAAAGGAAAGATTAAATACAGGGCTGGGGGACTTGAGATGGATGAAATATGTTATACAAAACCATTAAGAAACTACATGGTGTTGTTAAAATTGTTCATATTTTTGTTTGTACATGTTTTAGTATACAATGTTTACATTTCTTCTGGGAAATTGCTATAGTATATAATGTATCTTAATTCCTTTTTCATCCCTTTTCTTTTTCTTCCTCACCTATGTAATTTATTCTGTCTTTCTGTCTCTGTCTCTTTGTCTCTGTCTCTGTCTCTCTCTCTCACTCTCTGTCTCTCTGTCTTGGTCTCTGTCTCTCTCTGTCTCTCTCTCTCTCTCTCTCTCTCTCTCTCTCTCTCTCTCTCGGCACATGATTACAGTACCTAATGTTGCCATTGCTTGCATGGAGTTGTTACCTATGTATAACATGTTCTTGTTTTTTATTTCTTTCCTCTTACTTTCCACTCCCTTCCTCTCCCTCCATCCCTTGATTTCCTGATCTTGTGAGCAACGTCTGTCTCCTACCTCCCATTAAATGCAGCAACACTGATGAGGTGGGGGGTGGGGCATCAGTCCTCTCAGGAAAGTCACTTTGAGCACACCTGCTACCTGTCGCTATCTTGTGACAGATGTACAATGAATTCCACTTACACAAATGTTTGCATTTCTTAGGGAATGGACTTGCTACTCCTGATGCTACAGAACAATTTTTAAAAAAACTACTGAGCACAAAGTAGGAAGATAAAAGGAGGCACAAGAAGCACTTGCAACCCCAGAATAGTGGAGCATGCAGAGCCATTAAAAAAACAAACAAACAAACAAAAAAAGGCGTCTCCAGCCTTCCTCAAAATGAGTCTGAGGATCTGGCAGCACAAGGCCACAGAGACTCAGGAACTTCTTTTGCCCACTCAAGAGGTATTTTTATTAAGTCCACTGTCTATCTGGTCACTAGTTAATAAAATTAACACCTTTAACAAATATTTTTGTGTACTCCTCCTAGTGTTTTCTGAACATCTGATTTTGTGAAATGATCTGTCAACCTCTCTTGACTTGAGTGCTATTGACAATTGATTCCCAGTAGCCTTTACACACAAGAAACTGCTTTCTAGCCTGTGTAGCTGAGCAGAATCTCTTCCATTATTCATAGATGCCAGTCAAGTTTCCCCTTTTTTGCGTCCATAAGGAACAGCATTTGACAAATTACCTCAGAGTAAAATCTTAATCCTCTTTAAGGCCACTGTTCTCTGTATATACTGTAAAATGGATACAGCCATAACTATCACTTTGGACAGAGAAATAATTTTACACTTCTGTCTCATTACTGAGAGAGCTTTAATTCATTTCACCACTCTACACTCACTTAGCACATGCCTTTGAAGGTTATTAAGCAATGAACAAAAGCTGATCTTCATTTTCATGAGGCTCCAGATGTTGAGAAGGAAATACGGGCATTAGTGTGGAGGTTCAATGGGCTGGATCTTAGATCTGTCCTAGGGTTTGGTAGCGCGCACTTCTGGGTGTGCCTGGGAAGTCACGGGGCATGGTTCTGGCACTGGGTCTGGCCCTCACCCCTTCTTCATGCTCACTCCTCCCCTGCCCTGCTCCCCAGCTGCCATTATGCAAGCAGCTTGGATCCCAGGCTCTTTCCCATGATGCTTCAGCACAGAGCCAGCTAGCTGTGACTGGAAGCCACAAGCAAGTTAAACCTCTTCTCCATCACATCATTTATGTTGGATTTTACATCTTACCTATGAGGAAAATGACTAGCACAAAAATTGGTAGCAAAGCAGTGGGGATATTGCTGTGATCATATATGTGTTTAGGTGACCTTTCGAATTGGATAAAAAGCGAGAGTTTGGAAAAGTTTGATGATGTGGGGTAGGAGGTCCTTATAATGCCACAAGCAGCGACTGATGGGTTATGTTGGCCAGTCTTCAGAAGACCAGAATGCCAACCAGAATCCCAACATTAAAGGTCCAGCAGAAGAGGTTTGGAAGGAAGGGCTCCACTGGGAGTTGGACTGCAGCCATGTGTGTGAGGCTCCATCCGAAATTGTGTGCATACTTTTCCCATGTCCTGAAAATTTATAGGCAACTGATGTGAAGAGCAGTAGACTAATTAACCTGGTAGAAAAGTTTCAGGCCAGCCTAACCCATTGTGCCACTGGCGCTGCTGGCTGATTTTATCTAGACTTAGAGTGAAAATTGGGAATGGAAGTCAGAATTAAAAATTTTCAGAACTTTATTGTGGCTTCACTTTTATAAAGTCTGGGCCAAAGAAAGTATGAAAAGCAAAGTTATTAGAGTCTAAAAGGACATCATACACTTCATACTGTGTCAAGGAAGAGATGCTCTGAGGGCCTCTTAGAAGTCAGAAGACCCCGCTCATTATAGGATCAAGGGTACAAAAGTATCAGCATTTCTTTTGGGAAAGACCCACTGTGATCCCTGCTCAAGACGGTCTTCTAGAATATTGCTTTTGGAGATTCATTTCGTTGGGTTGGGTAGGCAGGCATGCAGAGGTCCCTGTACCACAGTCTTCAGGAACCCCTGTTACTGTTGCTGCTGACAGAATGCCTTGGTATCTTCTACATGATGCTGCTTTAACTGCAGAGGGGAAGAGTTGTAGCATCAGGTGGATTTCCACCTGGGTTTTATAGTTAGGACTTGGAGGCCAGGCTAGCAGTCCTACAGAAGACAGTGCCTGAATGTGTGGGAATAAAGCCAAAGGTACAATGGAGATTCCAAGAAATATGAGATACCACAAAGGTGTAACGTCTAAGGAAAGCTGTAGGGGTTGAAAAGAGTGAATCCAAGAGAGGTCATGGGGGCTGTAACTGGCAAGGCTACAAGACTGGAGGTCTTTCAGGTTATCCAAGACTCACATGGTACCACCATGAGCCCAAATATCAGCTATGGATCTCTGGGAATTATTTCTGCCTACTTCTTTCCTGTCTTCCTTTGGGGCAATCCTTTTCTATTCCTCCATTTTTCCCCTTGGAATGAGAAGACTTGCGCTCTGCCATTGTGCTTCGGGATGGTGAAACTTGCTCAGTTTTACAGAGGTTCACAGATAAGAATTCTGAAATGCTGGAACTGCTGAGTTTTTAAGGAGGGGAAGAGTGAGCATCTGGTTGTACCTATGCTAGTTATATGGTTCAGCCAAATTATGCATTTGCTATCACCTTTATTTGGAAATTAATTGTCATGTAAAGAGACACGTTTGAGTATCAGCTTGACAAGTGTTGGAGTATTGTGGTCAGGGAGAAGTTCAGTTTGACTGGCTTTGGAGTCTGTCCCACGGACTGGTGGAACACACATTTGGGTGAAGCATGGAGGTGTGGCCTTGACGTAGTCTACACCTGGTTGACCCTCGCCCTTTCTGCTCTGGCCTCTCCCCACTCCCTTTGCTTTCTTTCTCAACCAACGCAAACTGTGCAGCTTGGCTCTCCCGTGATGCCCTGCCTCCACCATGCTGCTGCCCTTTGACCCAGCAATCACGGACTGAAACTGTGAAAAAAATCAAACCTCTCTCCTGTAAGTTGCAGTGTCAAGTATTGTGCCTCTGTGATGAGAAAGCTGGAAGTACAAGAAGAGAAAACAGGAAACAACTAGGTAGAGAGTGTCGCACAGACTCAAATGTGGACCAGCTCTGGGAATGAGAACACAGTGCCTGGTATGCCGCAGTGGGGATGGCAGCTCCAGAGAAAGAAGCTCTCGAGACAGAGTGAGATAGCAATGCTGTTTGGATATTGATAAAATTTTGAGTACTCTATTTTTTGCTATGCCATATAAATTTAATAGAACAACCTAGGTTAATTTGTATTTTTGTGTTTGTACTTAGTTAATAAGGAGCACCTGACTTGGGATTACTGGAGATTTTTCCCAAGGCTCGAAACTCCTGGAGTGGATGTGGCCCTTCTAAGATTGTTCACATGACCAACTTGAGTAATTGATTATGCAACACAGGACATCAAAAGCCAGGCAGAGGTTCCGTGTACACAGGTTAAGGATGCTATCATCCAGGGAGGTTCACAAGTGAACATTTTGTTCTTGCTCAACAGAAAGTTTTGTCATATTTCCCCACTTGAGCTTTAGCTTTCAAGTTGATGTAACTCCCAGAGATATTTCCACAATAAAGCCCACTAACTAGACCATTTCCCCAGTGACTTGGATTTCGAACCACTTCTTATTATGACCAAGAGAAGACAAATGTGATAATGATGCCCTGTTGTCATGGCAATGCCCACACTCAGAAGATTGTTAATGAGAAGCAGGGGACAGAAGTGTTTCTTACTCTTGGCTCTAAGGTTTGGAAGCTAGAGGTGACCACAGAAAGTAGAATCAAAGGGTAAACTGCGGATCGTGGGCAGGGAGCACTGATCCTGTCAACTTTTGTAAGCAACGGTCTGAGCGGTTCAACAATAGTGTGTACTGAACCTACTTGGGTCCCTACCCAACCCACTGGGATGGCAAGTACTTAATGCATGGTGCGCTTATGGAGAACTTCACGTAGGATGAGACCTGCTGAGAGATCGTCTTTCTGCAATTCCTGTCTCTAGCAACATTTTCCATGCTTATTCATCTCCCCGTGATTCATTGTCTTACTTTCTTTTCTCTCTTTGCTCAGACAAGATACCCAGTGTCCAAAATTAAGGAAGAAAAGAGGGGTTCACTTAGCGTATAGTTTGTGGAGGTTTCAGTCCATAATCAGCTGGCTGCAACACGGGATGGCACGGCACAGCACAGGAGAAACGGTTCCAGCTTTAGTTTTCAGGTTCAGGTGTCCTCGCTTGCACACAGGGATGAGGATGTATAGAAAGTGAGGAAACTGGCTCCCTGCTGGGCTGCTTCATTACTCTTCTAAACTTCTCTAGCTGACACAGTGGATCAACCCTGACACATGTCATGAAAAATTCACATTTGTCCAGTAAGCAGAAAGATGTGAGCCTATGAATTCAAAACTTCAAAGCTTCAAAAACAGGGTCCTCCAGGTTAGACCTGAATATATTCCTATGTGATTATTCCTGCCTTTTCTGCCCTTGGGAGGAGAGGTAATTATAATCTTAAAAGACTTAAATATAAGGAAATATATGTGCTGTACATTCTGTTTAATTCCTCATTGAAGGCTTCTTTGCTGCTTCTATTTCACATGGAAAAAAAGATTTGGGAGAAAAAAGAGCCAAATAATTTGGTCCACATTTATTGTGCAATAACCTATCATCTTTACTTGGTGCATATGGCCTCTGTGTATTAAAAATCCAAATTATCCTGGTGGGTGGGTGCATGCCTGCAATTCAAGCATTTGAGAGGATCATTGTGATTTCAAGGCCAACCTGCGCTGCCAAGTGAGGCCAAGGCCATCCTGAGCTCCATTGAGAGACCCTGTCTCAAAAATCAAAATAAATAAATTAAAATCCAAATCGTACTGGTCCACACACCAGAAAGCAGAATTCTTCAGGGATCTTTGGAGGGCCCAGCCCCGCTCTCCAGTACCCTGAAGATTGTGGTTATTCTACTTTGCTCTTGTTGAACATCTTTTTCATTTCCTGTGGGACGCATCACAGACACGTGGCGTGCACTGGGGCGGGACAACTGCAGAAAGGGCTGCACCCGACAGCCCCCCTCTTGTTCTGTAGGCCGCGGGGCGGAGCACCTTCATTTGCTGGATGATAGCGTCAGCTTGCTTCCCTCTTCCTATCAGCCCAATCTCACTCTCACAGTCGCCGCACTGTGAACTTCTATCTGCTCAAGATGGAAGGGAAGGTCCCCAAGACTGTCAGGGCACGACCTCAAGACCATCGATAAGGAAATTGAATGGGGAAATTCCCTGGGAATTTTCCGCCATTTCTTCGTTCAGTTGGTGGTACACTCAACAGAGTGACATCAGAGGGAAAGGCCCCTCTGGTTTCCTCCCCCACACAGAGACTCTAAGCAGGAGTGTGAAGCAGTTGGGGTGGCTCCCCCGTACTTTCTTCTGTATGGTGAGCAGGGCTTCCCTGGAGAAGTGACACCCACGTCAGCACCGAGCTTGCACTTGTACAGCTGTCTCAGAGCATTGCCAGCGCAGCAAGCCCCATTCATGGCTGATCATGATGAGTGCTCCTGGCCCACTCTCAGTGTTCTCCTCATTCTATTGCTACTCCATTCCGGAGGGTGCACGGGGCTGCATGAAGCAAAGCAGATGGGAGGGAAGAGTGAAAAGCTGGATGGTATCTGTGGTGGGTTAATTAAGGGTCAACTTGTAGCACTCAGCCAACTGAATCAGCATGACACTGGGCATGGAAGGCCACCTGAGGACTGGTGTCAATGACATAAGAAAGAGAACTTCAGGGGAAGACAGTGCACTGCTGATGCGCACAGAGAAGTTTCTCATTCTGGCTCTCCTGATATCAACTTGCCTGTTCCCATCAGTGGAGAAGCTCGGGACCCCACTGTCCCCGAGGATGGCTGTGGGGAGATACTCCTTACCTTGAGTGTCACTTCCTGGCTCCAGTTCAGAGCCCTCAGCCTGCTGGTCCAGCTCCTTCAGCCCCCTCACACAGCTTTTCTAGCTTCCACCACTGATTTTCAGCCTTCACGCTACACATCCTTGATACAGACTTGCACGAGATTCCTCATGGGCTTTAGGCCTGCAGATGGAACTGTACAGGACACTGTCATGGCATCTCGGCCCTCGGCGGGATCCTTTGGGGTTCTAAGGTGTGGAAAGATCCCTTGCACGCTTGTGTTTGACTTTTTAGGTGAATATTACAAAATAATGCTATCCATTATGCACTCTGTATTCCTTTCCTTACTAAACTCTGGCTACAACAATAACTTTTCCTCCCATAAGTCCCAAGGGTTGTGTCTGGATGGCAACAGAGCAAGAAAGATGAGTAGAGAGACCATTTCAATAATGTAATCACAGTTAAAGTGAACAGTTGGGTAGCGTTTGTTTCTCGAAATTGTGTGGAAAACTATGGGTGTATTTGGGTGCCTGAATTATTATAAAAATAAGGAAAGGGTGACAAATACAGCAAGTTTCCATGCTCAAGGTGAAACAATAGTAAAAATCCACTTCAAGTGTGTGATACACTGGTCTCAATATATCCAAAGTCAGAGACACTTCAATGGACCACAATTGCTAACTGGATAGAGGATTGGATGCCCTGGTGATATGTCCCATTCCTTATGGTTTTCTTGAATATTTGCAAAGTTATTCCAATAATCAAGCTGCCCATTCGGTGGGCTTTCGTTCAGCATCTCAAAGCCAGTAACTAAAGTAACATGCAGCAGTCTGTACTCATCGTTGAATTTCCCCTATGTAAGCTTGCATGGCCCCAAAGTCCACTTCTGGATGATGTCTGCAACATCACCTGGCAACCACCTTGATCCAATGCGACCCACAAAGAATTGTGTTTACTTAATATGAGCATGGCCATCTTCATACATACTCTGAAAAAAATTCCATAGTCAGAGGAAACAAGTTCACACGATTATGCCACATTCATCAACAAACCACCAGGCACTTGTGTAGTGAAGGTGTCTGGTAGCATGACAGAAATGAACAAGAAGGGGCTTTCTTCTCAGGAACATATATTCAGGCAAACAAACATGGAAAACAAATCCCTGGAATGTAGAAAGCAATGCGATAGATGGAGTGAATCACTTAGCTCCTTAAACTGTGAGGAGCTACATGAAAAGTACTTAGAATCTTTTTATGTCTTTCTACCTAGAAAAATGAAACATTTTCAAAGTATGTCTCAATCAGGAAATACTAAAGATTCATTACATTCCCAAGCATGATCACATAGTTATTCATAAGAATTAACTGACATCCACAGGCAGACACAGCAGTACTTCCTGCAGAGAAGGATGTGAATGTCGGGACGGTAGGCTCTCGGGAGCCAAATGACTGTGGGTCTTGTTATAAAATAACAAGCTGATGGCTTCTTTTTGTGTGGGGACCAAATGTGCCTCACTACTTAAAACATATTCTTATTTGAGTGTTTCTCCTCTGAGTCTTAAGGGGAAATGTTTGTATAATAAAAACACTATTGCCAATGTAGTACAAATGAGTGAATTTTATAGATGAGGTAGCTGAACGATATCAAGTATTCCTTCCAATGGCTGCGTCTTTCTACAGAGCTTGATAGTTTCTATAAAACAATCAGTTGTACTTCTTGTTTTAAGTTTTTTATTTTATTTCAAAGACTAAAAAGAAAAACAAATACCAAAAACTAAGACAGAAACAGAATAACATACAGCATACCACAGCATAGAATTTCAAAACAAAAATTAAAAATTAACAGTGGTTGTTATATTACACACTTTTATCATCAAATCTGTCACTCATATTAACAGAGGTAGGCACACGAGATTGACTGTGATCTATTTGAAATCCCTGTTCACCAGTAGAGTGTGGCAGGCTGACTTCAGCGGGTGGCCTGCGTTGCCTCCGGAAGAGGAGGGATATTTTACGGTGGACTTCGTCACTGTCTGCATGCCACAGTGCGCACATTCATGTCATGATTAGTAAAATGTGAATGGTTATTTAAAATGCTAGTTTTCTTTCCCATAGTAAACAAGTGAGCTAAACTATAAGCAATGTATCTATTTGTTGATTTCCCTTTAAAAGTTCTAAAATTCCTTTTTGGGGACATAAATATGATCTCAATAAAGCCTCCTCATAGCTTCTCCAAGAAAAAGGTCAGCACATTTCAAAGTTTTTCATTTACCTTTTATGAGGAACAGATGACAGAATTTAGTTTTTAAGATATCCCTTAAACTTTCTGGAGCACACTATACGGAAATGGTCCGAGAATACCATGCCTGAGACCACAGGGAGAGATGGCCCAGTCAGTTCGGAGGTCAGGTCCCTTGCATAGCAGTTAGTTTAATGTTATATTCACCAAGGAACATTGCACCAAATTTCACTTGGATTGGACTTGGGTCAAAGTTGAAGCATATTTCAACTATTTACAGTAAGAAATGTGCATGTATGTGGATGGTCCTTTATTTTCTCCCTAATGAAATTGCTATAAATATCTTTTCAATTCCCCCAATCAAAACCAAGAGTCAGGGCTAGTGTATAGCTCTGTGGACTAAGCGCTTGCTTACGGAAGCACAGGGGCTAGGGTTTGATCCATGGCAGGCCGCGCTGGTCCCTCTCTCAGACCCACTGAGCCAGCGATGAAATCCAGGTGTGTGGTGTGCTCCTGCAATTCCAGCACGTGGGAGGCAGAAAACAGAAGTATCACTATGAGTCAGAGGTACATAGTGAGACCTTGCCAAAAAAAAAAAAAAAAAAAGAATCTATTAAGCAAACAACATTTATTTATTTATTTATTTGTGGGTCCAAGGTTTGAACTCATGACCTTGCACTTGCCAGGCAGGCACTTCTGCCACAGAGCTATCTCCCTACTCCCTAGGAAACAACTTTTAAATTTAATTTTTTTTTTATTATTTTAAAATAACACAAAAGAGTAAGAAAAAGAGAGAGAGGAATGATACAGAACTTTATTAAACAAAACGATAGAAATTAGACAATGGCCACTGTATTGAATAATGCTACCTTCAAAGTAGTGTTCAGATTTCAAGATGCAAGCATGCAAAATTGCTTTTTAAGAGTTATAAGGAATTAAAAGGACACACACAAAAATTAAGTATCGGGTGCTCCCCTTTATACACCAGCAGAAGTCAGCAGTGGAACTATCCAGCAGTGTAAGTAGCCATGCTGCACACACACATAAGCACATTTCTCTATCGCTTTGGCTCTCCTGTCCTTTTTATTGCAGTTTTTTTTTCCCCTTTGAACAGATTTTTTTCCCTTTCACAGCATGTGCTATAATTTTCGTATTTTATTTACTCTTCTAGGTTCTTACATTAGTGATACAACTCTGTATTTGCACACGTGGGTCTGATTTATTTCACATATGGGTATGGTTTCTAGCTGCATCCATTTACCTACAGAAGCTTCCAGTTCATCTTCTTTATAGCAGAGTACTACTTCCCTGTGTAAAAAGACCACATCTTTATCCATTCCTCTTGAAGGGCATGTGGTTTGTTTTGAAGACTCAGCTGTGACAAACTGTGCCACTGTAAGCATGTGTACACATATATCACTGTAGTTCCATGTCTTCAGTTCATTTGGAAAAATACCTAGGGTGAGTATAGCTGGCTTGAATGGGACCTCCGATTTAAATTTGAGAAACTGCCACTCTGATTTCCATAGTGGTTGTACCAGTCTGAACTCCCACTAACAGTACAGAAGAGTTCTTTTTCCCCCTCAGGCCCTCCAGCATTTGTTAGTGATTGTCTTCTTGATGTTGGCCATTCTTTCTGGGGTGAGATAGGATCTCAGTGTTGTTTGAATTTGCATTTCTCTAATGAACAATCGTATGAGGCAATTTTCTGTATTTTTATTTGCCATTTGTATTTCTTCATTTCTGAGTTAGATCATCTCAGATGTCCGTTTTTGGACTGGGTCTTTGAATTTGGGGAACTGATATTTTTAAATTCTTTATACGTTCTAGACCAGAGTTCTTTGTGTCAGGGACAGTCAACTATAACTTTTCCCCCTATTCATGGGTTTTCTTTTTACTCTGTTGGTGGTTTTGTTTGATATACAGAAACTTTTCTTTTCTTTTTTTTTTTTTTTTTTTTTTGATATACAGAAACTTTTCAAAAATAAGCTACCAGTTGTTGATTCTTTGAAGTATTTCCTAAGTAACTTGGTTTCTGTTCATGAAATCTCTGCCTACCCTTATGTCTTTTAGACTTCTACCTATTTTCTCCTACAGTATCTTTAGTATTTGTGTTGTAATATTTGATACTTTGATCCATTTTAACTGTAACTTAGTGCATGGTGCTGGACATGGATCTAATTTTAGCCTTTAGCATGTGAATACTCAGCTTTTCCAATACCACTTATTCAGGAAACAATTTTATCATGGAGGAATTTTCTCCTAATAATCATGCTTTTCAAAATAATGAAATGGAAAAAAAATAATGAAATGGATTTCATGAAACAAAAGTTAAAATTCCATCAGTAATCACAACAATGCTTAGATGAACAAAGGGACATGAATGTTGCAGCGAGGTGCCCCATGGAACCAAGTGACCTAATGGTATGGAACAGCAAAATCCTGCTTTAGTTTAAGGAGTAGACAAATTTCACCTCAGTAATTAAACTGTTCTCCTTTGAGTTAGGTGACAAAACTCTTGCATAATAAAAACACATTTTATTTTATTTAAAAAATATAAAAATTTTATTTCTTTATCAGGTACAGGATTGGGCTACGCCGCTCAGACTCCTAGTAGTCCTCCGGTCTCAGCCTCCCAAGTGCTGGGATTATAGCACGCACCACCGTTTCTGGGTCCAGTAGACTGCCAGGCATGCCCAGGGCTGGGGGTGTGTGGCAGATAGTACTGAGCATCGAACCCAAGTCCTTGTGTTTGTCAGCCAGGTGCTTAGATTGCCAAGCTATCTCTCCAGCCCCAAAACACAGTCTTAAAGACATACAATGAAGAACTATGTATGCCAGCCTAAAATCCCAGTATTCTGAGAGGCTGAATCAGAATGACTCCAAGTTGGAGCTCACCCAGGGCAATTTAGTGAGTAAGACTGTCTCAGAATGAAAATTTAAAACTAATGCTAGGATGTAGCTCTGTGGAAAGGCCCTGGGTTCAGCCCTCGGTGTAGCATAAAGGAAAAAATTTTATCTAGCCAGTAGTAATTTCCTCCTATGTTTATAACTGTCTGCAGAATATTGTTTATAACTTTCTTTGTGACAATCATTCTTCCAGTGTCATGATATTTATAAAAACTTGATGCTCAAAAGTTCTCTGAGCAAGCTGTGGACGGTGTGTGAGTGTCATTCTCTCAGGAGCGCGAGCACAGCTGGGGGACTCTCACACGTGCTCTGACTGCTGACTGTGAGTGCTCATTCTCACGACGGCACGTGTGACCTTCGATATGAGAATTTACCTCTTTATTCCTCAGTTTTCTTTGTACAAGGAATAATATTGCCTACTTAACAAGTTGTTGTAAAGTTT
The DNA here is from genome assembly GCA_004027025.1 of Myocastor coypus. Classification (NCBI taxonomy): domain Eukaryota; kingdom Metazoa; phylum Chordata; class Mammalia; order Rodentia; family Myocastoridae; genus Myocastor; species Myocastor coypus. Next base: position 34,939 of record PVJA010004284.1, read on the forward strand.
AAATGTATTTTTGTAACCAAAGCAATACAGTATCCAAAATGAACATTCCATAAACTTACATACAATCTTTGCCAGGTATAAATTCCTTTCCTGCTATATCCCTCATTTCCAGAAACTGTGGATTGGCTGCTTGATGCGCTGAGCGAGCGCTGCCTGGAGCCGAAGTGCACATCTGCGTCAGCCCAGCATCGTTCCCAGAGAACAGTGACAGCGCGCTACTGCCTCAGTCATTGTGGGAGTTTTTAAGACTTACAGAAGTAGAACAGTGAAGTGATCTTACAAGGGCTGTGGTATGGTTAATTGATTTGTGTAATATATTTGAAAAATTACAAAATAGATTATTGTAGCTATGTTGAACGGGAAGCTTGTTTTCAAAGTAGTTTTCTAAGTACTTTTCTAAACAGAAAGAAACTTATGGTAATATTCACCAGATATATTCAGCATCTTTGCATTAAAATGAAGACATGTGGTATTCTATAGCTAAAAAGTAGGATTAGGAATATATATATTTAACTGAGGAACAGTCATTCAGATCGAAATCACTGAAGTCAAAATTAATTGACAGCATTCAATACTGGACTGAAGAATTTTGTGTAAAAGATACTAAGGCATTCAGGGTGAACCTAGTTATATTATATAAACACATGAGATTTTACCTAATCACAGTAGAGTTAAAAATAGTCTAGGATATAAAGATAGCTTAACTAATTTAATGCATTTGTTTAATATTAGAAATAATCTTGTGCTTATAATAAATATCATTTTATATCTATAGATCTTAGAGAAAATAGCAAGCACCTTTTTGTATATATTTGTTCCTTCCCCAAAGATATGATGCTGATTTGTAAAATTTGATGTCTGTCTCAATCATGTTTTTTCTTCCATGAAAAACTTAAAATAAACACGAAGATCAAGACCAAAGGTAGATTCCAGAAAATATGGAGACCGATCTTTTACATGAAAGAGGGACCAACACATGGGGCCGTAGAGAGGAGCAAAGGGGGGTTAAAAAAGAAGGAAGGAGCGTTCTGTGCACGAGCCAGCTCGCCGTGCGGAGCATAGCCAGTATGTACTACGTACTGCAGGCCCGCGCACGGACAGGTCAAAATGGGAAAAAATGCAAAAATAAAATGTAAATAAAATTGGGTGGCTGAGGGGACTGAGCCAGAGCTCAATGGCTGAGGGGCGTTGGGTATGGAGATAGCTTGGCAATCTAAGCACCTGGCTGACAAACACAAGGACTTGGGTTCGATGCTCAGTACTATCTGCCACAAACCCCCAGCCCTGGGCATGCCCCCTCCACGCTGCACACCGAGGGGGACTCATGGCGAATGACGCGGCATTTGTAGTACATTGGAAACTACCTGACCAGTTCACTTGCTTTCAAACTATTTGAGTAAATATGTTTTCCACTTTTGACAATAATATTCATGCCACAGCTCTTCCTTCCTGTGAATATACAGAGTTTATACTTCAGTGTACATCTTTGAAAAATAATGAGTGTTTTGAACAATTCCACAATTAAGGCAGTAACAAATTGATTTAAAAATAAGGTTAAGTCATAAGAGGAAAACTTAAAATCTTTGATTTAATGTATATTAATTTCAGAATTTCTTAAATACATGCAATTTCATATGTGCAGTTACTAGCAAAAAGCTCACTAGTGGTGAATATGTTTATTTACAACATAATTTTTTTCACTGTAGACAATGAAAATATTAATTAATTAATATATATGCTCCTGATGGTTTTTTCCTGATGTTGATATCATACTTTTTAATCTATAAATCTTACACTATTGAAAGCAATCAGCTCTCTAAGTTGTTCCTGGGAATTTATATTTCACTAGATCAGTTCTATAACAGAAAGGATATATCCAAAAATCCAAGTTATAAAAACTCATTTAAGAATCAGAACTCTGGGCCCGCCAGGATGGCTCAGTGGTCTAAAGCGCCTGCTTGGAAAAGCTTGGGGGTTTCAGGGACCGCGGTTCAGTCCCCGGCACCACATGCTGCGCCAGCCCTGCCCTCAGGGCAGGCTGAGCCGGCCATAAAAATGAGTGAATAAACAAATAAAGGTTCTGAAACAAGAAAAAAATAAATAAAAATTAAAAATTAAAAAAAAAAAAGAATCAGAACTCAAAATTTTCTTCCATAATTCTTATGTATCTTTTTGTTAAATAATCTAAGTGATACTAAAGAAAAGGGTCATTCGCTTGATGTAAAAAAAAGTTCTACTAAATGCTGTATATGATTTCAGGGTAAATCCTGAGGGGACCTGACTGACCTTGCCAGATAAAAAAAGTCACATTTTTGTTATATATAGGTCTTCCTTTATTTTTGTATTAACCATCCAGCAGAAAAGTCTAAGCATGAGGTATAAAGAGTAAAGCCATCTTAATATGCAGAGCTGTAAAATGCACAAGTCAATAGCTTCTGACTTTGCCAATTCTGCTGATAACCCACTACTATTATGGACTATTGGACTATACATACAGCTACTTTCTCTTCATTAAATGAGGAAAAAGATTTGTACTAATGGTGTTTATAAAAGATACCATGTCTTCATCTTGTACTCTGAACAACTACTATGAAGACAACAATATGCAATATATTATTATAACTGTCCTACTAACCTGTTTGGAAACAATCTTGTTGCTATTTCTTTCTCATTAAAGTTAATAAAATTAAAAGAAGACCAGAGAAACCTTAGTAGCCCAAGATCAACGTGATCAATGGCAGATTTAATTCCATGGTTAGAATCTATCAAATGTGGCTTTAAATGCTATATTTATCAAAACTCTACAATTTCTTTGGACCTGAACTTACCCTGACTTGAGGGATATACAATTATTTTATAGTAGGAGATCTTCCACCTGTTGATCATTTATTTTCCTCTATGTGCCTAGTGTGAATGTCTTTCTAATTTCCTATACAAAAGAAGAACCTACTCAGGAAATAAGTTTACTGAGGAGGAATTGTGTCTGAACACTTTTCCTGTAACAATAAGTTTGATGGCTTTTCGAAACCAAGGATAGAAGAAAGAATAAATCAAAGGATTCATGGCCGAGTTGTAGTAAGTGATCCACACTAATATTTCATACACATACGTGGGTGTGATGAAACCCAGGAAGGCATCGATGATGGAATCGATGCAGTACGGCAGCCATGAAATGAGGAAAGCTATCACTGCGACCCCCAGGGTGGTGGCTGCTTTCCTCTCCCTCCTGGCCACCCTGTCCTTGTAGCTGTCTGATGAGTTTGCAGGCTTATTGCTCAGGCTTTCAATTTTCCTAGCCTGTTGCCTGGCGATCAGGAAGATCTTGGAGTAAACACTTATCATCACGAGTGCAGGGATGAAAAACAACAGAAAGTCAATCAAGACCCAGCTTTGGTTGACTCCAACCTGACAGCCCCCCACACAGGTGAGGGCCCTTATCTGTTCCTCCAGCCCAGCTTCAGTTACCCCAGTATAAAAAAGTGAAAAGCTATAGACAATAGCAAACGTCCAGGAAAACACAATACACATGCCAGACACAGAAACAGTGAACCTGGTGGGATAGACCAGAGGGTCCGTGACAGCGATGTATCTGTCAATGGAGATAAAGCTCAAGTGGAAGATAGAGCAGTAACCGAAAGAGCCATCAAAAGAGGAGTGGAATTTACAGAAACTGTCCCCAAAGTACCAGCAGCTCTCCACAGACCTGACCATACTGAAGGGCATCACCGTTGTCCCCACCAAGAAGTCCGCACAGGCCAGAGAGGCGATCAGAAAGTTGGCTGCAGAGTGGAGCTGCTTGAAGTGGAAGATGGAAGCCACGACCAGCAGGTTTCCCAGGACAGCCAGGGCAGCGCCAGAGCCAAAGAGCAGGTAGAGCAGCAGGCGGGGGCCCGGGGAGTAGGGAGCTTTGATGCAGGATCCGTTCACATGCTCATAGCACAGTTGAGCTGCTGCAGGAGGGGTCGAGTTACCACCGCTCATGGCTGTCATTTGAAGTGTGAGAATACTTTAGTTATCTTCTACACTCAAGTTTGTAGTTCCCCTCTTCATAAATCTTCAGCAAATATAAAACACTCAGTATTTCTGAATATGACAATGATTTATTTCTTTTACTGTACCTTAGTTTCATATTTAGAAACTGATAAATGTCCTCATCTGATACAATTAGTTCCTTTCTAACATCTAGGGAACTAAGTTTCATTGTAATATAAATTCCTGTTTAGTTGTATTTAAACTATTTCCTTTTCTTACCATGTCTTTACATCTGAGCAGTATTTTTCAATAAAAGGAATTGAGCGCTCCTGATTCAGGTGCAGGAGTCTCACCTTTTATTCGATTTCTTATCCCAATTAGACCAGGATAGTGTAATGCCCTGATCCGTCCTTTCCCTCAGGAAGTTAGTTTAATGACTCTACAGGTCTAACGTCACTAAGGCTAAATCCCATAGTGCAGGGTGAAGTGAGTGATAGACTTTGGATAGCTCTCTCCTTTTTCACAAAATCAATTATGTGTCCTTCTAATTTTGAGAACATTTGCTGCAATCTAGAGTATGTGTCCCAGCAAATTTGTGGTCAGAATTTAAAAGCATGCTATTTGTTCCCATTAAACTACTGCACATTACCTTTTTCATGCTCGTGAGATGATTATCAATGATTCTCATGTTGTCTCTAAATTTCTTGCAGATAGGCATTTCTTTCCTATTAGCATTGGTGTGATTTTTAAAAATTGTTTATACAGTGCATTTTTGTGATATGTAATGCATGCATCACTATGAACAGTTGGCTCATACACAGGTCATCTTTACCCTTTTACTGCCCCATGCTTCTCTCCCTTCCGCATTCTGCAAAGCATGTCTATTGCCCATCCTCCAAAGAACTTTTTGACTCATTATTGTTCTAGTGTGTTGGTTTATTTTGTCTTAGAATAACTAACTTCCTTTTAGAAAATCTCTCTAATTGATTTCCTTTTATTCTTTTCAGATCTGAGTTGCTCTAGTCTTTCTAGCATCCTGAGATGCATCATTAGGTTATTTTTGGGGGTTCCTTTATCCTTTTTATGAGGGCATTTGCAGCTATAACCTTCCCTCTCTACAGTGTCTTTCTAGTGTTCCATTGGCTTCAGCATGCTGTGCTTTTGTTGCCATTTGATCTTATAAACTTTTATTATTCCTTCCTTAAATTTTTATGACTCACCATTGATCACGCAACAGTGCATTATTTCACCTGAATGAATTTGCCCTGTTTCAGTTGCTTTTGGTGCCTTTCATGTCTTGTTTCATTCCATTATGATCTCATCATGAGCAAGGAATCATTTCATTTCTATGGTATTTATTTAAACATGCTTTTGGCCCTAAATATAGTCCCTTTTTTTTTTTTTTTTTTTTTTTTGAGATCGTTCCATGTGCTCTTGAGAAAAAAAAAAAATCTGTATTCTTTTGTTTTGGGTGAAACACTGCAAATAGCTGTTAAGTCGATTTGTGTGCTCCCTATCGCTTGACTCTCATTTTTTGTGGAGTTTGCTTGTCTAATTGTGAGAAGGTGGCTTCGAGGTACTCCAATGTAAGAGTGTCAGTATAACTACTGTTACATCCAGTAGTTTTGTTTTACAAAACTGGATGCAGGAATATTTAGTGAATCCATATTTCTAATTTTTATCTCTTCTTGTGAAATTAATTTTTTTTAGCAGTGTACTAGTTGATACATAGTGGCAAATTGAGCAGTTTGGAAATTTAATTAAATTAAAATTTAATTAAGTGACTCAGCAGGGTGCCAGGTTTCCTACTGTGTAAACATCCTCATCCTGTGTGAGAAGAGGGCAGGGACCTTGTGTGAGCTACATCTGACCCCAGGCAACCTGCTTACCATATAAGGAAAGGGGAGGGGGGGCCCTGCCGCTGCTGCTCCTGGCCTGGCTCCTTTGCCATCTGGAACTACTGCCCCTGTGCCATGCCCCCATCCTTGCAGCCAGCTGAATGTGGACTGAAATCTCCACAAGCTGTGAGCTAAATAAACTTTTCCTTCCTTCATTTTGGATATAAGGATTTTTTTCCCCTGCAACGAGATGAAAGAAAGTGAGACAAGCAGTACAAGCTGGATGCCTTTCGGCCTTCTGATCACTTTGGCTCAAACTCTGTCTGAAAGTGGTGTAGCTTCTCCTACTTGTTCTGGGGCTCCGGTTGAATGGCTACCTGTTACTGTACCTTCACATTCGGTGTATGAATTTCTTTTGTGAAGAAGCCTGGCTTTTTTGCATTTCTTTGTTTGATATTGATTTGATGTGCTGTGGAGATTATCTTTTCTCGTCAGGAGTGTTTGGGATTGTAAATGCCTCTTGTGCCTGAAGATGAAGGCATTCTATGGACCTGGAAAATTTTCTATGATTTCAGGAAGTAATGTTTTGTGTCTGCGGAGTCATCTTCTAATTTTTCTTTCATTTCTCTATCCCTGAGACTGAGCTCTGAGTTTTAACTCTTCTAGCAGCTGTTGCATCGTCTCACAGGGCACTGAGGACTGAGTTCTTCCACATCCACCGAGTCTTGTGTGTCTAGTACTTTGTCTTCCTACTGGTCACTTCTGATGTCCATGTGTTTCATTAAATTTTTCACATTTATCTCTGCTTTCTTCCTTTTCATACTTTCTTTTCTAGAAATTATCGCCATAATTTATTGTGTCATGCTAAGTCATCTAAATTATTGCTTTTTTCTTCTTTCAGTTAACTGAACAACTTATTAGTAAGATGCTTTACCTATTAAATTAAGATTTTTGAGGTTTTTAAATGTCTTATGTACTTGCTGATGTTCCTGCTTCTTTCTTCAAATTTTTGACTATTTCTATTCTTAGTTCTTTACCTGTAGCTTCCTCTACTTTAGTGTATATGAGATCAGCTTCTAGGCATCAGGCGTGTGGGGCAATATCATGTTGCCTTGTTTCCTCATATTTGTTACTCAACCCCTGTGGAAGGTATCAGCCTCTCACCTGGCAATATGGCACATGGGAAAAAAAAAAAAAAAAAAAAAAAAAAGAAGACAAAGGGAGAAAGACCTATAGCTAAAAGAGCTCTCAGATGACCCATTTCTCTGGACAAAGTGCCAGCAGTCCGAGTGCTCATGGCTTTTACAGTTATCAGTCAGGTGGGTGTGGGTCAGGACAAAGGCAGAGGAAGAGAAATTTTGCAGACATTGGCTGTAAAGAGAAACAGCGCCTTTGTGGCAAGTGCACAAGCCCTTGAGTTAGTGGCCCCCCCGCTGGCTATGCAGCAGCTAGCTTGATGTGCGCAACGCTGCCTTTACTGCTGGCCCCATGGCCCCAGCTTAGATGTTAGCTCCTGTTGAGCCCTGGAACACTTCAGGCTCTTGCCCCAGCCTCCATGCCAGCTGTCAACAGAGTCACATGTCTGCTGCAATGATATGCACTGGCAATTTCAGACTGACCCCATTTCTTTTGCCAATTAAGAGAATACCTGCTCCTAGGTAGCCAGCTCTGCATGTCTCAGTAAACAGGGTTGATTTAAAGGTCAGGCAAAGATGGAGGGAAGGTTCTTCATGTCTTAGCAATGTGGCTGGCTGGAGTCCCCTAATTTACATTGCTTTTGCGCTGTGGGTTGAAGATTACTCAGGACAGTAACATGGAGATTATTTTCCTTAGGTTCATTTCCACTGCAATTTGTCTTTGTGTTTCCTTACCTTTCAATTTTCTCATTAGTACTCTTTGTATTACAAACGGTTTCCTTCTACGTTGGTACACGAACATAACTCATCTCGTTTTTTCATGCCCCTATCTCCCTCCTCTCTCTCCCTGCTTGATGCATCTCTTGATCATCTTCCCATTGGCAAAAATCTTTCTGCCCTCTTATTTTCTGTCTTCTCTTTGGTTATCTGTGTTTTGTCTTTCTTATATAAGTGAAAGCATGTGATATTTAAGCTTTGTGTCTCATTTACATTACTCGATGTTACAACGTATAATATAAATTTATAATGAAATAAAAATACTAACACTGGTGCCCCAGGATGTTAGATGCTCTTCTCTGTCCTGGTGACCCTCATTTTTGTAAGCTTCTAACATTAATTCTGCTTTACCTCTAATATTTTTAATCTTCTTAGCCTGTTTCCTGGTGACCTGACAAAATGTCATTGTAGTTAAATTCTTATACAAAACATAAGTAGGAAAAAACACTTCGGTATTTATCAAAACTAAAGTTTGATTTTCACAACATGACAACCTCCTACGCAGGTTGGCCAATACATGGCCAGCACAGCCTCAACTCCATTCCCCACAATCTCCTATGTCTTATATTTCATTGTTTCTTTTCCAGACACCTGGATAGAAATCGGTGCTGCTGTCCACAGGATCAGGAGAGAAACGCAAATGCCTGATGTGGACTCCATGAACTTAGTGGCATGGACTGGAGCCTGACACTCCCTGTGCCCCTGCACATGGAGATGGAGCCTAAGGGTAAGAGAGAAAGTCAGCGAAACACTGCATCCCAGCATCTTCCAAGTAGGCGAAATGCAGACCAGAATCACAGCAGCTCTCCGTGGACCTGACCACGCTGAAGGGCATTCCAGGGAGCAGGGAATTCGTTGGTGAATGCGGCCACTCGCAGCAGCCAGTTTGGAAGTCACAACATGGAGGCTTCTGCACACCGTGAGTACAGCCTCAACTCCACTCCCTGCATGGAAAATCAGCTGGGACTTAGGCAACAGGGAGAGTTCATTGAGGACCCAGGCACATTCTGGAAGTGGAGCACCAAGCTGTGTGGGGAGTTGAGCCGCGGCCCACGGTGCTGCCCTGTGCTTGGCAGAGTTGCTCTCGGTCTCAACTGCACAACACCCAGGAGAGTTCAACTTCCTGAGGCAGGAAGTTGAAACTGCACGTCCATGCGACAGTAAGCATTTCTCTGTGTCGTGTCCTATCTCCAATTCAACTGTAACATGTAAAGCTGTAAAACTTAAGATAAATAAGCTATACAGTTCATTATTTCAATAGAACAAAAACATAGTTTTATAAACATTTGACAAAATGAAACAGTAGTGGATAAAATAAAAATTTACTAACATCTGAAAAACTAGTTCTAACTCATTAAAATGCAGGAGATAGGCACATAGAAGGATCTCTTCAAAAAGGATAAATTATTTATGAAAACAATGAAATTCAAGAGCATTTACTTTGAGATTGGTAACAAAGCAGAAATATTTCAATATTCAACTTGCCATTTGGGCAAGCTGCATAGGACATCCCTAGACATAATTGTAACCCAATGATTAATGAATTCTACACTTAAGTTAGACTTTTTAAAAATTTATTTATTTATTTATTTATTTTCTTGTTTCAGAACCTTTGCTTGTTTATTCACTCATTTTTATGGCCGGCTTAGCCCACCCCAAGGGCAGGGCTGGCGCAGCATGTGGTGCTGGGGATCGAACAGCGGTCCCTGAAGCCGCCTAAGCTTTCCTGAGCAGGCACTTTAGACCACTGAGCCATCCCGCTGGACCCCTATGTTAGACTTTTAATTAGGCATGCATTTACAGTATCAGCCTCTGCATTCACAGATAAACAAGATGTGTCCTCTCCTTGCCAGGTGGTCTCCCTATAATAAAAGAGCCAGATGTAAAACAATGATAACAACGTGAGCGCACTTCAAACCGAACGCATGACAGAAGTATAAAAGCAACAATGATATCAGATGTTGAACATGTCCTAATATTCATGTAACAATTCACTCAGGGCATAAATTTTGAGCCAGGTTTAGAAGGACGAGTAGAAGGTGTTAGGATAAAGGATCAGGAGAAGTTTCAAGATTGTTCAACGTATTATGCATTATACCAATATTTTACTTTTTATCCTATGATTAATATTTGGAAATCTAGAAAACATAATTAACAGGTAAAATATCAAATACTATCAATTTGAGAGATGCAGTATGTAATTTCCTTCATATTGGTGCACCTAATTCTTAGCTCTCTTGTGAGTCAAGTCTCTCGGTCCTCTTATTCTCCCATGGGCCCACTGTACCTGCACTCAGAGACTGGGGATTCCCTGATCCTTTTTCCCAGGGTGCATCTAGATTCCAGAACAAGGGACAATCAGCCTGCTTCTGCATAAGATTATCCAGACTATCTTTATGAGTTCTATCTACTATCAAATGGCCATGTTCTCTCAATGGGAAAAGGATGCTCACAGCTCCTTAAACTCCCACGAGGTGCTGACACCCTTTCTAGGCTTGGGAAGGAATAGGAATCGGGTGCTCTCTCTTCAAAAACTTTACACACCTATTTCATGAAATGCTTGCTTGGATGTTTATTTTTATTTTTATTTTATTATTATTATTATTATTATTATTATTAATTTTTATTTATTTATTTTTTTGTCTTTTTGAGACAGGGTCTCACTATGCAGTTCAGGCTGGCCTTGAGCTCACTTTTGTAGCCCAGGCTGGTCTCAAACTCTCACCGATCCTCCTGCCTCAGCCTCCCAAGTGCTGGGATTACAGGCGTGAGCCACCACACCCGGCTTTGCTTGGCTGTTTAGAGATTTCAGAACGAAAGTATCACAATTGGCTTTTCTTCTCGGTCTATGAAAATTTTCAATTTTAAAGAAATCTATAGACCACCTTATTGTACTATTCCAGGCACTCCATTTTTTATTGCTTTAGAAGAGATTTTGTTGTCAGCTTTTGGTTCCTTTTTTTTTTTTTTTTTTTTTTTTTTTTTTTTTTTTTTTTTTTTTTTTTTTTTTTTTTTTTTTTTTTTTTTTTGTCCTTCTTTCTGGCTTTCTAGTCCCTTACCGTTTCCTGCCAGCTCCTCTGCATCTGTCCAGGGACATTCAAACATTTCACATTTTTCATCTGAACTCAGTCCCATTGCTTCATCTGATATTTCTGAAATCACACTTGATGGCCAAGGATGCCATTTCACAGCGATTTTCTTAGAATGCTTGCCATAGTCCTTAGTTTATGGATTTTGCTCAGTTATTATAAAGATCTACACTGCCTAAAACATGGTAAGAAGTCCAAAAAGCCAGTGTTCAGTTTCCATTAATCATGTGTGCAAGGTAGGCGACAATTTTAATACAAACGTCATTGTAAGAGTAGCAAGCATCTGTGACCAGCGAGTCTACGATGCCTCTTTCCATGTTTCTTTCCAGCTTGTCTACACATCTTCACCAGTGTTTGAAAATTATTAGTAAAATGGGCTCTCAGACATTGCTTCTGCTTTTACAGTCTGCTGCTCAGGCCTGTCCCCAGCTCTCTGCACCTGGGCTCCAGTCACACGTGGGTCCTAAGAAGCCTTACAGAGAGAAAGCTGCTCCCTATGGAGTGTGGCCATTAGCAGCAACCCTGCTACTACATGCCAGGGAAACTCCCTGCTGTGCACGCTGAAAATGCCTCTGGACAGTGGCCAGTGGTCACTCCTTTCCCAGCAAGACCATTGACCTCAGCAACAGGAAAGCATCATGTGATTTCATTTTAGGCAGAGAAGTGACCTCTCATCTTCCATCATTCTGAAACTTATTCATGAATAGTGCATCCACTGAAAACATTTAAAGGATGGCTTTCATGTGTGTGTGAAGTAATGAATACACGTATGATATCTACCCTCATGTTGCTTGAGATCTTGGGAAGCAAACAAACCTCAAAAAGTAAGTTGAGAAGTGGAGGTATGAATTTAGTTCTAGTAAGCTCAGAACTGGTGAGGGACAGCGCCTACGACAGTATAGTAAATATGGTGACAGGCTGATCCAGACCAAAACAATTTTCCGAAAATTCAGTTAAATAAAACAGTGTCTTGATATACATATAAGTAGAAGAATTGATTTTTTTTTTTTACCAGTATTATCCAATTTAAGAGAAAAATCTAAGTAAATGTACACTTTCAGATTGGGTTTGGTCAACAAAGAGCTTGGAAAATCTTCCCAGCTCCTCTTGCTGCCCTTAAAGGGACCTATAGCCAATGGCTTTGCACCACATCAGAGCGAGATTAGACAGAAGTCCCTTTAGGGGAAAGGAAGTGACGGCCTCTTCAACTGCTGTTCTACTGCTTGTATTCCACAGGGAGAAGAGCCACAGAAGATGTCAAAATAATTTTCTACAAATATGGTCTTCGGGCAGCCTCCAGCTGGTGAGCTGGCCCTTTCTGTACATGGCATTCAACACATCAGTGCCAACGAAGACAATTGTCATTCAGCAGCTGCTGTACAAATGCCTCCACTAGAGCTTCGTGATGCCTGTGATGGGTCAGTGCCAATTTGACTTCCACTGGACCTACAGGACACTTGGGGAGAAGCCTCGGGCCTTCCTGCAGGTGCCTCAGTAGTGGAAGTCCTGGGCAGTGTGTGCTCCTCCTCCTGTCAGTTGCTGTCCTTCCACAGTGCTCTCCAGTTCTACCTTTTGTCTGCTTAAAATGAACAGGGGTGGTTCAGGCATACTAGCACAGAAGAAGGCCCGATCATGGGCTGAGCCTCGATTCATCAGGGCCTTCTTCAGTGAAGTAGTCTACCAGAAAACTTGAAAACAGGTGCAACGATGCAAGCTGCATCTTCCACGGACAGACTTATAACAGCAATGCAAAGGGTCCACTGGGTGGCGCGCTCACATCAGGAGTCTGCCCTGTGGGCAGCCTGCCTCCAAAAACTAACCCGTGGACGTCATCGCAGAGCCTTGAGTTGTGTGAGAGCCACATTGCAGGTATTGCTTATCAAGGCTGTAAGACTGCTAGGCACGATAAAACCCTTCACATGCATTCGCAAGCTGTCTTACTTTGACTATGCCCATCCATGTACCTAAAAGCTATGGTACCTTTCTGTAGTAATATTTTGTGAGTCTGCCATTAATATAATGGTCATTTGGTAAGTGAATGGGGGAAAATACAATGTTCCTGATTCATGAATTTTTCTGTTTTTGCATGCAGTACCAATGCTTTACTATTAGAGAAAGAGACTGTTCATAGAACATAGTCTATCTAAGTAACAGTTCAAAGAGTGCTCAACCGGGTGAGGGGGCACACTCCTGTAATCCCAGCACTTGGGAGGCTGAGTCAGGAGGACTGATGCAAGTTTGAGACCAGCCTGGGCTACAAACGTGAGCTCAAGGCCAGCCTGAACTGTATAGCAAGACCTTGCCTCAAAAAGACAAAAACAAAGCAAACAAAAACGAAACAAAACAAAACAAAGAATGCTCACAGCAAAATCTGCCACCTTACCATTTGTAGTGTCTTCAACTTTGATAGCAATAACCATCTTGACACAGGATGATCTGTCACCTTTCCGTAGTGTAAACATGCATGCACTTACTAAATTTATTAAAATCTTTTTGTGTTTAAGTAAAGACACACTTCTATTTCAGCAGACACTAGTTGACACTAGTTCCCTTGGTAGTGGAAGGGTGGAAGGCTCCTGCTGGGGGCAGAAAGATGAAGCTCATATTCCTCAATTACCAGTTTTTTTTTTTTTTTTTTTTTTTTTGCTTGTTTTGTTTTTGGTGGTATCTGGGATTGAACTCAGGACCTCAGGACCTTGCACTTGCCAAGCAAGTGCTTATTCTACTGAGCTATCTCCCTGACTCCTTCAACTACCAGTTTTTAAAGAGAATCAATGTGTAAATCAGATCATGAGAACACAGAACATAATGGCGTGGGCTGCACAGTGTGGCTCCTGAAAAGTGGGAGACCACGTAGGAACACATCCACACATTTGCTTTGAACTTTTCTACATGGAGAAATGCAAATCACCAAAGTTAGTATTAAATACATTAGCTGTTAAAGGTATATATAGTTCATAAATATCTATCTACATTTGTATTCAAAATAATGAACTAATTTTCATAGAAAAAAGTTTGATTTATCATCAGAAATACTTAGGTGAATTATGCAGTTTGAATGTGTCCACCCTGCTCGATAGAAGAGTCTCAAGGAAATCAGTCATCAGCTATTATTAAGTAGCAAGATGAAGGTTCTGTTTGGTGGATGGGCCATTCCTGTCTCAGTAGTTAAAATATAGGTTATCCATAGGCCCCTGCCCTGAGTTTCAGGAGAAAAAAGTCAGGTACATTAAAAACATTAGTCCTAAAACATTTTTAAATGAAGAACTACACAGACAGCCTATAACTCCAGTTTTTTGAGAGTTCTGTTAGTAGGAATTCAAGTTGGCCCCCAGCCAAACAGCTTAATGACTTAATAACACCCTGTCATGAAGTCAGCACTTGGAAAGAGTTCTGTTCTTTTGTTTATAGATGTAGCTCAGAGTAAAGAACCTGGGTCCAAACCTCAGTACAGTGTTAAAAATTATCATAACAATATTTGTCCTCCCCAAGAATATATCGCTCTGTAGAATTTTGTTTATAAGTTTATTTATGAGTTATATTTTTCTAATAAAATAATTTTTATAAAAATTTCATCCTCAAAAATCTCTAATCAAGTTATCTGCAAATGCTAGGCCTTATTCCCTTCAGAGTGGGAGCATGTTTAGGGGTTGAATTATTCTCTGTGACCTTGGATATTGAAACTTCACCTTTCCACACCTTGTTTTCCTCAGGAAAGAAATGATATTGTCTACTTCATAGGTGGCTGAAATGATTAAATGAGTTATTATAATAAAAGCAATAAGATTGATAGAATACACAGTTTTTTTATGAATACATAGTCCTTACATCATTTAAATTCCTCTTGTTGTATCCTTCCAGTTCTAGAACTGATTCTAGGACTTTTAGGATCATGGGATAATGTTGACTGAAGTAGAGGCTCACATTGTAGACTCAGCACAAAGTAGTCCCCAGAAAATAATGAGAGCAGGAATGCTTCTATTGTATAATGAAAGTTTTAAATATTTATAAAAGTAGCACAATGCATTCACCTTGGGATGGATTTAGTAAAATGAAATGATCTGTCTGATATAAGTGAAAGATTATGAAAAGCAAAAATTGTTGTAGGCACATTGAGCTAGATGTCCACAATAGTTTTTCAATCCCGAAAAATTTAAGTTTGCAGTCCAGAAAGAAGCTTGCTTTAACCTGAGCACAAATAACTGCTCTAGAGCTAGAAGGCCAGGGTGAGTAAGTTATTATTGTATGTGGAGTGCACTTACTGGGAAATGAGTAATAATTATGCCAGGGAAACAAATATAAACAGAAGATCATTAGACACACTCAGGACATATGTGCTTTTTTATATCAATTTGATTTAGAAAACATTACTCATGCTCAAGCCACCAGAATGATAAACTGGTATCTTCATACAACGGCAATAGAAATGATATGCATGCTGACAAACTTTTACTCAGATTTTGAAAGCATATTGCTTTCTCAGATTAATTATTGTATGCTAACTTTTCTGACATTGTGAGAAGATTTCTATTAACTGTTACATTGTCATGAAAATTCCTTCAGATAAACTTTTCAGTCTTTCTGTTATGGTAGGAGGAAATTTTGAGATAGGCTTTGTGTTTTTTAATAATTTAGTTATTCAGTACATTTTTGCGATCTCACCAGAAACACTGGTCCCAAGAAATTCGCTCATACACACGTCACTTTGGAAGCATTTTTTTTCCCTGCCCTTCCCTCCTTTTCCCCACGCTCCCCATTCTTTGGTCCTTACTGCCTCATTTAAAGGAGCCAAACTCTTGATTTACTGATACTTTGTATTCTTTTTTGTCACAATTTAAATAATTTCCCTTTTATCTTTCTAACTTTCTTTGCTCTCAGATTTGAACTGTTGTTGCCACTTTGGGACCTTGACATGCATTAGGTCATTTATTTGGGGTTGCTCTATCTTTTCTATGTGTGCCTTTACAGCTGTAACCCTTGTCTCCTAGACATGCTTTGGAGGTGGCCATTGGATTTGGCATGATGTGCTTTTATGGCCACCTGATTCGAGAAAGTTTTTTATTTCTTCCATTTTTTTTCTATATTCCATTGGTTATTTGGTAATACATTATTTAGTTTTCATGCACTTTGTGTGTTTTCGGGAGCATCTTTTGCAATTTATTTCCAACTTCATTGAACTATGATCTAGTTGCATGCAGTGATTACATCAATTATCTTGTATCTGTTCAAGTATGGTGCAAGATATGTTATGTTTTGGAGAAGTCCATGTGCTGCTGAGATAAATCTATATTCTGTTGTTGTTGGATGAAACATTCTGTAGACATCTGTTTAGTTCCTTTGTTCCATACATGCACTGTTTTTGGATAAGCTGTATCTCCTGCATTTGATTTTTGTTCCATTTTAGTTTTTGAGTCTTCTCATTGAAAAATTGAGATCATTTACATTGAGAGCTTTTTTAAACAGATGTTTCTTCATTTCAGTTATTTCATTAGTTCACCAGTGCTAAGTCCTATCCCTTCTACCCCCTTTATTGAACCATTGTCCGGGTTAGACGTGTACTTTCATTTAGCCATTGGTACTCATGTCTTGGTGTCTTTCAGAAATCTATTATGTATTTTTATGCAATGTAGACTTGGTGGCCATTCCTTCCTTCATTTCTTTCTTTCTTTCTTTCTATTTATTTATTTATTTATTTATTTATTTATTTATTTATCTTGTCTTTTTGAGACAGGGTCTCACTGGGCAGTTCAGGCTGGCCTTGAGCTCACTTTTGTAGCCCAGGCTGGTCTTGAACTCGCACCGATCCTCCTGCCTCAGCCTCCCGAGTGCTGGGATTACAGGCGTGCACCACCACGCCCGGCTTCATTTATTTCTTTGTCATGAAAATTCTTTCCTTTCCATCAATTTTGAAGTCTAGGTTTGCAAGATATAGAAGTCTGAGGTAATGGGCCAGTGAGATAGTTCAGCACCCTAAGCATCTGATTAGGAAACACAGGGACAGGGGTATCATCCCTGCACACCACATGCTGCGCTGGCCCTTGCTCCAGGTACACTGAGCTGGCCACTAACACCAGACATGGTGGTGCACACCTGTAACCCCAGCCCTGGGGAAGCTGAAAACAGGGAGAACACCAGGATTCTGAGCTACATAGTGAGACCCTGTACCAAGTACATTTTTAAAAGAGCTGAGGTGATGATTGTTTTTTCTTAGAGCTTGACAAACTTCTCTCCAGGCTTTTGAGGTGCTATATTTCGCAGTTTCTTCAGCTCTTCCTAGTTCTCTGTTTTCTCATGTGGTTATATTTTCCTTGATTATCTTTAGTTAATAGTGGACTTCTCATTCCCAAGGTCCTGGATCCATCTTATCTTTCAATTTGTTTGTCTCTTGTCTTCTTGAGGTGGGTTTTACTGGGTGTCACTTTCAGCAGCTGTTTCTCTGGACCCAATGTTTGTGACATATTTAATTGGGACTCTAAGTCCCATGAATTAACCATTTCAGTCCTTGGAGAGAAATAATATGTATTTTATATAATAGGAGATAGTTTGTGTATTGGAAATAACCATGAATAATTGGTGCAATTTCTGCAACAGTGATTGCCTTGAGATTGGTTTGGTTTTCTCAACCTTTAATTTTTCTTGTCAAAACTCCCAAAATATAGAGCAATTTTATGTATTTATTGGTTTTCTCTAAACACTTTATAATGGACTTTGATTCTGGGAGATGAATACATTATTCCAGAAATTTGATGACACATATGGACTTTACTGAAAAAATATTCCCATATTCTTAGCTCATACTCTTCAGGGAATCCAATATGATATTTTTCCTGGTGTTAAAAAAGTGGGCAGGACTGAGGAGATAGCTCAGTAGAATAAGCACTTGCCTAGCAAGCACAAGGGCCTGAGTTCAACTCCCAGTTCCATAAATAAATAAATAAAAAAATAAAAATTGTACATGTTGCTTTCACAACTTTTCATTGGCAAAATCATAGGCTAAATTACATGTGCATTTTTAAACTTATTTAATGTTTTCCTATACCAGCGCTTGCATAGAGAAAGGAATAACAAGCTTTACAATAAAATTAAATTAAAATTAAAAAATCATAAAGGGCTAAGAAATACATTAAGTGCCATATTTCTAAGTGTTCGAGCAAGATAAATAAAAATGTGATAGTTTCATGTTATCGGCTTGATACTTTGTAGAAAGGTGGATCAGGCATGATGGCAGAGTGCAGAGAGCCAAGCTTCCCATGTGCTGGCTGTGCTGAACTGTAGCTCTGAAGAACCTGATTTAGCAGCTCCTTCCTGAGGAACATTTCTACCAAGAAACCTTAAACAAGGGGCAAATGAATATTCACAGCTAATATGGTGCTCCTATATTACTCAGAATGATTACTTTCAAAAAGACTAGACAAAGGTGGGTAAATTATATTCTGTCCTTTCAGTGCAGTGTCATAGAGCCAATAAAAAGCACTAAGAACTTTGGCATAAATGGACATGGAAACACAATCACAATATATATTTTAACTCTAAACAAAAAAGGACACTAATCCAGATGACAAAAGATTTTAAGTAATATTACCTGCATGTGTGGATTTACTTGACTATGTTTGAGAATTCAAGCTCTAATCCTAGCCCAACATACTATAGCCCAAAATCCAATATAATACAATATCTCTAACATTTACCAAGATATAACATTTTATAAGAATTACCAACATGTGATTGAAATTAGAGTGTGAAGGATTAATAGCAAAGGTGCAGAGAGTGTTTATATATATCTGTAAAGATTATGATTTACTCTCTTCTTACTGACAAGTATCGGAAAGTTCAAATAAAATTGAAAGCATGTGTCAAATAATAGCACAATTCTTTCCAGTAAGAACCCTAGAAAAACAGGTGAGTGATTACAAGGAAAAGGATTTTGGTTAAATGATTCAATAAACAATTGCAATAGACAATAAATGAATGTAAATGAATCAAGTGCATGCCATTTTCCTTGAATAACAGCTTGTTAGGGAGCCATTAGAAAGCATTCAGACGTTCTGTAGAACTGAAGTGGTGCTACAGTTATAGCACTATTTAAAGCAGGTAGAACAGTCACGTGACCACTCCTCTGGCTGTTCCTATTCTGTTAAGAAGCACATATGCACCCACAGTGGCTATCAGGAAGACCGTCTGTAATGGGACGAATTTGAGACTGATGAAAAATATTGTATGAGTGTACCTAAGACCTAACGGTGTTTAGGGGACAGCGACACACAGGAGGCACAGCCAGGAAGGACACCAGCTCCCTGCTCAGGACATTGTCACTGGGAGCACAACTATGACTTGTCTCTATTCCTATGGGAAGTAGACAGCATTTCCTGAGTGCAAAGGTGTCTGTGGCTAGTAGTGATTGATATTTCTGTCCCTAGTGTTAAAGAAATGTCACAAAGTAAGAACAAGCAAGAAGACAAGAGGGTTCCTTTGGGCATGTTCCCAACTCCCAAATGGTGGAGCACTAAGAGCAAGGGAAAGCACCCTTGGCCTTCCTGAGGTGACATCTGAGACTCTGATGGGGCAGGCCACAGCCTCAGAGAGACTTGCTCACTTGGTTGTACATAATAAAGAATGGAAGGTATTTCTACTAATCCATCTGTCTATCCAATCACTAATCACTAAAAAATAATACTTAACCAGATATTCTTCTCCACATCTCCGAATGTCTTTTGAATGTTTGATTTGTTGAAATGAGTTTGCTAGGTAGGCAAACTCAGCTGGGCTCTCTAAATTTGAGCACTGCTGACATTTAAGTTTCAATAACACTTGCACATTGGGGTGTGGCATATTGTGCTGTCATTGTGCCTGAAAACCTCTCAGTTATGCCAGCCTGAATGCTTCCAGACTTCAAGGAATGTCCTCAAAATGGAAAGTCAGCTCCTATTAAGGATGCTGCTCTGTGCTGCAGAGATGGTTCAGCAGCCTAATGTGCCTGCTTAGGAAAGCTTAGTCAACCACAGGGACTGTGTTTCGATCCCCAGCATCACATGCTATGCTAGCCCCACCTCCAGGCAGGCTGAGTTGGCCATTTTATATATGTATGTATGTATGTATGTATGTATGTAAAAAAAGAACACTGTTCTAAAAAATAAAATAGTAAAATAGTATATAGTGGCTCTTGCCATTGTGAGTAATGAACTGACATTATACCTCCATTATTCTAAGATTTATTAATTATCACCTTAAAACATATTCAGTGAATTCCTGTAAGTGAATAAAAGCAATCAATATCAGATGTCATTCCTATTATGAGAAAGCCTAAGATCTTGACAGGTAAACAAACTGAAACAAGTGCATGGAGAAGTGGGCCTATGGATCTATATCCTTGCACGCTGGTGATGGCGAAACTTTTAGAGACTGAGTGCCCATACTGACACTCATTCATTGCAAAGTGTCAGTAACACAATTAGACCTCAATAGTGAGCAATGTAGCTTAGCAAAAGGCAACTCATATATTAACAGCTTTTGTCTTCAAAGAAAAATACAACAACACCATGCCATAGGTTTGCCATCACAGTCACACATGCTACTGCACGGGCTGAAAGCAATGCTTCCGTTGTACAAGGTACAAGGATGACCAAGTGTGAAGGAAGATTGCCCAAAGTTAGGTAAACACAATGCTGCTTCAAGATGTATAGAATTTTAAGTACTTTTTAATTATATCATCAAAATTTAATGGTGGAATCAAGGGAGATGTATAGCATCATATTTGGTGTTGTTCATATAGAGCACAATGCCCAATGCTGACGTGGGATGTAATTGAAAGTTCTACCGAAGTTCTCTGAAATTCTTTCCCTGTGGGTTCTAAAAGCATTATCAGTGAATGGTTTTGCAAGAGTTCAAGTCAAAATTAGACAGAAGTGCTATCTTCAGCATCTTATGATTCTGATCATCAGGAGAGGACTTGCAGGTAAACGTTTGTTCTTGCATCAGCTAAAGTTGTGCCAGTCATTTCTGCATTCCACTTTCAGTTTGCAGCAGTAAGTGACATGGAGACACTTGCTCCGTGAGAGCTCACTGAGGAGTCCAGCTCCCTTGAGACTCAGTGCTGGAAGTGCTGCTCATTATGTAATACAAGAAAAGGATGTGATAATAGTGCCCTGCGCTGCAGGAAGTGCCCAAGTTCACATGACTGTTAATGAGAGAGAGGGATGAGAAGTGCTTTGCACCTTGTCTCTGCATTAGAGGCCAGAAGGAGCCACTCCGATTAGGGACAAGGTGTTAAAAGTAAATGAAGTCTAGTGGGCATTTATCATATGTCATCGATTTGAGTAAGAATCTAAGAAGTTTTTTAAATTAATGAATAAATGAGTCACTTCTCACCTCAATCATTACGTAATCCATTTGCATTTCAAAAGGTTTTATTAGAAATATGTTAGAGGCCAGACAAATTTCATATTAAGTGCTAAACTTTAAGCAATTACTTTCTTCTAATAATTCTTCAAAGTGCTTATAGCAAAACTTTCTTCAGCCTTTATTTGGGTCTCAGCCATAATTCATACTGTCTCATCTTCTTGAAAGTTGAAAATTGTAGTGTTTTCAACTTTGATTGAAAACTTTAATCCTCAAATTCTTGAATATTCATGTCCTCAGAGGACAAATGTCTACTTCTTCATTTTGTATCACACGTTCTTTTTGTTTTTCTCTTCCATAGTGAGAAGAGACTGAAAAAAAAAAAAAGGTGAACATCTTTTTTTTTCTCCAAATTGGGCTCCAAGAAGCCCTCATCTGTTGGACTTGGCATTTGTGTACATAGCACCAATATGTGTCAGTGTCCATAAGGAAAATTTCATAGCGCACTCTGGAGGAAGCTTTCCTACTCTAGGGCCATGATGGCTGTGGCTGGCCAGTGATGATCTGATCTTTTCCAAAGTGCTCTACAACTTATGTGTGACCTCTCACAGATGCTGGGAGCTTCCTTCATGGGATGCCTTCAGAAAGCTTCAAGGTTTCTTTGCCTACATACTTCAAGCCATGTGAAACTCATGTATCTTTGCCACCTGAACAAATTGTAGTGTAAGCTCCTCCCACTGATAGTTCTTTCTCTCTCTGTGAGGGTCCAAAACTCACAGAAAGGATCAGGGTAATGGAGGATGAAATGAAAAGAAAGAAAGAAAAAAGGAAAGAAAAGAAAGAAAGAAAGAAAGAAAGAAAGAAAGAAAGAAAGAAAGGAAAGAAAGAGACTGGGTTGGGAGGTCTGAACTGCTGGAGACTGCGGTTCAATCCCCGCCTCCACATGGAGTATGAGACCCACCCTAAAGGCAGGCTGAGCTAGAAAAACAAACAAACAAACAAACAAACAAAACCCTTCTCAAGTGCTTTGTGGAACTCTTGGTTGTGGGTAGAACTGCTGTGAATTCTAAGAATAATGGCTACATCAGCTACTCCCTTGTTCAGGAAGTACAAACCACCCAATTTAAACTTACATACAGAAAAACCTTGATCCTGTGTCCAACATTTCTTCTTCTCATTATTTTATTTATCTATCTTTTATTAATTAATTAATTAATTTATTTATTTTATTATGGCCAGCTCAGCCTGCCCTGGAGGTGGGGCTGGCACAGCATGTGGTGCCAGGGATCAAACCGTGGTTACTGCCTCCACCTAAGCTTTCCTAAGCAGGTGCTTTAGACCACTGAGCCATCCCGCCGGCCCCCTGTGCCCAATATTTGTCCTAGACTTTAAACTTTCTTATTTATTAAGGACAGAATTATTACTTAGGACCAAGATGATAAAGAGAAGAAACACTGAGTTCATTGTTGGGCCCATGGCCCAAACTGCGGGTCAAGGAACCTTGACACATTTCCACATTCTACTTCCTTATCAAACTATTCTCTCACTCAGGTTAAACTGATTTCAAGTCTTACTTCCAACATCTCCCCCTCTTTTATTTTTGAAATGTTGTTTGTGGCCTGGCAGGATGGCTCAGTGGTCTAAAGTGCCTGCTTAGGAAACCTTAGGTGGCTGCAGGGACAGCGGTTCGATCCCTGGCACCACATGCTGCACTAGCCCTGCCCTCAGGGCAGGCTGAGCCGGCCATAAAAATAAACAAATAAACAAACAAAAGTTCTGAAACAAGAAAAAAAAATAATAAAAATTCTTAAAAAAAAAAATGTTGTTTGTGGAAGGTGACCAAGAGGTTATGTCCTTGGACCCATTAAATGATTCCTAGCAAAATACAGAGCAGAAGCGATAAGACAGCTAGAATGATTAAAACCCAGAGCCAATGCCGGGCGTGGTGGCGCACGCCTGTAATCCCAGCACTCGGGAGGCTGAGGCAGGAGGATCGGTGCGAGTTCGAGACCAGCCTGGGCTACAAAAGTGAGCTCAAGGCCAGCCTGAGCTGCGTAGTGAGACCCTGTCTCAAAAAGACAAAAAAAAAAAAAAAAACAAAAAAAAAAAACCCAGATCCAAGACTGTAATGCATGCAGATAAAACATAGTTTGAACCTTTTAAAAGTATTTTATGCCAAAGCAGAACCATCAGCAGTGGGATCATGGGCAAAACTTATATCCACAGTTTCTTTTCATAAGTGAGTTAGGTCCAAATCCACATCAGGATGCTTCCACACACCCATAGTGTAGGGACCAATCCTTTCCCATTTGTGACTGGCATGACTGTAGAAAGCAGAAGTTACACAAACAAATCAATAAGCCCCAAGGCAGTGCAGGCGCAGGCTGAGCTGAAAAGCTTGTACCTTCTTTTCTAAATATAACACAGCTTCTTCCAAGGCATCCACCCCTGGCCTCTAGCTTTTGATCAATGTGCTCCTGAACCATTGGGCTAAGGGTACATTGTGTGCTAAGTCACTGATAAATTAGGTGGTTTGTGCTTCCTGAACTAAGGCTGCAGCTGATGCAGCCATTCTTCTTAGAATTCTGATCACAGCAGTTCTACCTGAAACCAAGAGTTCCACAAAGCACTTGAGAAGTTTTTATTTTATTTATTTTTTTGCTAGCTCAGGCTGCCTTAAGGGTGGGTCTCATGCTCCATTTAGAGGCGGGGATCAAACCACAGTCGCCAGAGCCTGAGTGACCGTGCAGTATCATGTGCTTTAGTCAACGGAGCTACCTCGCAAGACCCTGAAAGCACTTGGTTCTGAACCAATCCTTTTCTAATTCTGATCATACATATGCTGCAGAATTTTCATACCAGGATTCTTTTAGGGTGACAACATAGGGGGGCTGTTCAAACTATAAAACAGTAGTGCTCAGGCACAGCTGGGATATACAATTAGTAAAAGTACATCCCAAGCACTTTACATCATAAAACAAGTAGTCTAGTCTGTTAAATTGAAGGGCAGCAGCATCTTCCTTGTGCCTCAATATGAAGGGAGATCTAGCACATGTCAAGACACAAAAACTTTCCCAGTTGAACCTGGGAACCCACAGGCTTATGAGCTATATTTCTCTTATAGCTACTGTAGGACACCAAAGGTCCCACTGTAGATATATTGATTCCTGGTACTGCTCAGTGTTAAATACTGGGAATAGCCATCCTTGAAACCATGAAGAATGAAACTCTTTATTACCATGAAGTGACTAATTAATAACTTCAAAACCCTAAGATGTTCTGTTAGAGTAAAGGCCATCCCCATACAGAACCTGAAGACAAGCTAAGGTGGATAGGAGTACTGAGCCTCCCCTTCACAGGACAAGTCCTAACAAGGCCAAAGATCTCTGGGAGGCAGCATGGAAGAAAAAGCTGCAATCTAATTTTGAAAAAGTCCTTGAAGGCCATTAGATAATCCCAACCATATTTGTTCCCAAGTACAGAGGTCTGAAGGTCACCATGGCTCTGCACACTCTGGCTATGAAGTAAGGTTCCAACACAAGAGGCCTCTGGCTTCTCCGGGATGTTTATCATAAAACACAGAGGGATCCTTCCACTAAGTCCTGTATAATGATTTAGCTTTGCTGAAAAACTTTTTCATTGCCTCTTAACGGGTGACCCCCAATCCCAACAGACTCAATGGTGGCCACCAACACTTTCCCACTTGGCCACTGAGCTGGATGCAGGAAAGGTGGATTGGGATAGTAAGCCCAATAATGGCCCTTTGCATAAACAGGACACACCTGGCATGACAGAACTGCAGGCATGGCTACAGATAACTTCTTGGGTGTAACTGCCATGCCCGTGATTCCACAATGTGTGTGACCTCATGTGTCAGGCTCTTCACTTGTCCTCAAGTGGGAAGTCTCCCTGCCGCACTTCATTCTTACCTATGTTGGGTAGCATCTCCCTTGAGGTGAGTCATGGGGGAACCAGATATTGTGGGCCCCCCATGCATACTGGGTCCATAATGAGGCTTGCTCAATCTCTCTGGTATCCACAGGATGGATTTGGCACCTGGGATATCCAGTGAGACTTGGTTCTCTGACAGAGATACTTTGGTAGGGGTTGTGCATCCAATATTTTTCCTCAGCAGCAGGACCAAGCAGGTCAAGCACTGATGTGTCTGGCTGTAGCAAGTTTTCCTGTGAGGGCAGGGAACTGGATGACTTACCTGCTCTCTGGTGGATAGGGCATTTGCATTTCCAGTGACCCTAGAGCTTGTAGGTGGAACTAAGTCGCAGTGATGGCTGCAGGTTAGGACACATTGTGCCAGTGTCTTTCTTTGCCTTACTAGAAATATGGATCAGGAGGCACTCAGGTGGCAACATTGTATAGGCTCAGCATTACCTTGATAAGGTCCTGCTTTGATGGGATCCCCAAGTGTCCTAGCCAAAAGCTGGCACTTGTATGTGGTTAGTTTTTGTCTCTATCATCAAAGACACAGGAAGTTAGATTAAGTGAGTCTCTCTGAAGTGTTTGGAGACAAAATCTGTCTTTTAAGCCTGTCTTTTAATGAATGTCAAGAACAGATAGGATTGTAAAATAAAAATTAATAGTAAATTTTTCTATAGTAGAATCCAGATTTACATTAGTACACTTAGGTCAGGGCAAAACACTTAATTATCAAAGTTGTATCTGAGCATTAAGCTTCTTGAAATATAAAGTATAACCAAAGCAGTATTTTTTTTACACACTGTGGAGGCTCTAGTAGTGAATTTGCTGTAGAATGTTAATAGACAATACTTATACAATTTTACAGAGATCATTTGACATCAATAGTCACACATGGTAGTGTAGCATAATAGTCATGAGGCAATCTCCATTTTAGCTAAACATCTTAAAAAGTACATAGTATACAGATCACATAAGTATTTGTTACAAAATTATCATCTGACAAGTGACCACATATTGGCTTGATATGAACCTCTTATTATAAATATCTAGAGCATAAGAAAAAGGAATATGTTTAAATCTGAGAGAAAATTTGTATTGTAGAATAGTGTACATTTGGAAGGCATGAATATATTCAATATATCAAGAGTATTTACAAAATTTATTTGATATAAGGTTTCACTTAACAGCTTAGACTCATAGCGATCCTTCTATTGTCAGCCTTCCCAGTGCTCTGATTACAGGTCTGCATCACCATGCCCAGACTCAGGGCATTTTTCATGACAAAACATTACTGCAATTTTTTTTTTTAGTAAAAACTTTATCTTAAAACCAGTGACCAATTTAGTGAGGGTGCCTCCTAGGAGACTATTGAAATTATTGGGAACTCTTCATTAATGAACAAAAAGTTAAGCCATACCTCTTATGCATTAATCAGATGTTTAAACCCTTCAATGAACTGTATACACATTTACTTTGACTTCAAGTATCTAGTAATTTAGGAAAAACATGTTTTAAATGTATGTCTCAAATTGTATTTAGAATAAATTATCACAAAAGAAAAGAGGAACAGCTGTTCCTTGAAAGACACACAAATACATAAACCAATACACAGAACATACAAACATATTTATAAAATCAATATTGCATTCAAATAAGTCCTTGGCCAAATTAAATTAAATTATAGTAAGTCTATTACAATTTTTAGAAATCTATAATTATAAGTAGAATAGTCAAATTCTGTCTGTCAGTAGTAAGAGATCTCTTAAAAAGTTTGGAAAAACTACAATCTTTTATCTTTAAGATGTATATTTTGTATTTTTACATTTTTTTTTCTTAATTCTAATCACATTTAAAGCAATTATTTTCAGATATTTTCTCAGCTATGTGCACCACAGATTTTCATTTTGTCAGTTCCTTGACTAGGTCCTGGACTGGATCTAGCATCATCAATGTTAACTTCTTCTGATCTGGTTTCATGATACAGCCTGACAGTACACTCTGGTACCCAAATAATAGATCATTTCACATTCTCTGGAAAAACACAAACATACGCTTCGCCTGAGGTTAGTAGGGGATCAAATCCCTTCCATCCAAAGGACGCTTCCTATCCTTTTATCTCTTATGTAGCTTGTCTTCTGTTGCTGTATAATTTTTTTTTGTATCAGTTTAAAAATTTAATAGTACATAATTACAAGTGAAGATGAAGGGATTGACTCCCCTTTTGCTTTAACAGAATCTTGACCATACATTTGGAAACCTGTACTTCACATTTTGGAAGAGTAACCACACTTTTCACTTAACCTAATATGATTTATCTGTGATAAAACAAACAATTGAAACCAATGAATTTAACTTATTTGAAGGAAAATGATAATAACACCAGAAAACTTAGCCTAAAATCTAGACGGAGCCAATTAATACTATCAAATAAAGTATGAAAATCATGAATATTTGATCTGTACAGTTTGTGGCACAATATATCTTTCCTGCACAAGCTTATCCAAATATGAAGAAGTTATCATAGCTTGTATTCCCCTCCCCCTTTGGAGGCCATGATTAGGCCTTTTATGATTTAAATAGGATGTCAAAAGTTAAGCAACTGTTTAAACCTCTGACTTTTTGGTTGTACTCCAAATCTCTCTATTTGTTTACAAAATATCAAAGCTCTTTTATGCCGACTTAATTTAGGACTATAAAACAAACCGCCAAAATCATTAAATTAAAAGAATTTTAAAGCCGGGCATGGTGGCTCATGCCTGTAATCCCAGCACTTGGGAAGCTGAGGCAGGAGGATTGGTGCAAGTTCGAGACCAGCCTAGGCTACAAAAGTGAGCTCAAGGCCAGCCTCAACTGCATAACGAGACCCTGTCTCAAAAATACAAAAAATACAAAAAAAAAAAAAAAAAGAATTTTAAGTAATCTCTTAAAATCTCCCCATTATTACCAATTTTAGAGATAAGTTCTTACCCTAATATGTATTGCTGAATTATTATGGTGGTCAACTAATATGGCCAAAGCCCTAAAACAACAGCTTATCTTCCCAGAGACCACCTCCCCCTTTTTTTTATCTCTTCTGCCTATGTTGATTGGTCCCACATTACTCACATTCCTTACTGTAGCCTAATTAGCATCTCAAGAAATGGAGTGCAGTGAACACAGCCCAGAGACAGCTGTGGTCTGTTACTCAAGATCCTGGAAAGCTGGGGAATCCCAGAAAGCTGGGACTCCAGGTGATAGACAGCAGCTTCCCCTGTGGGCTCTCTGTTTGTTGCTTTCTCCCTTGCTTGGAATGTTAATAGTTTACATTTCTATGAACCTAGTAATAAGGAAAGGTGGGAGTCAATAGAGATCATGGTCACGTGGTCCTCCTTTACTAAAATGATTATGCACGAGGTCATGCTCACTAGCCAAAATAAAGCTGAGCTGCTTTGGGGGTTCTTTGAGGTACGAATGTCAGTGCATCCTCTGAGCTACCTTCACTGGGTCTTCTTGTCGTTTCTTTCAGCACGGGCTCATAACATACAGCACTTTACCACTCCTTCTCCTGCTAGCCTGCAACCACAGTCTCCCCCCCCCCCCCCAGTTTCTCACTTTGGGATAAAACACAGTCCAGGAACAGCTACTGGCATAGTTTTTTTTTTTTTTTTTTTCCTGCAGTGTGCTGTCATGTTTTAGGCTGGCATCTGTAAAGATCAGTGGGGCACTGGAATTGGTCTGTAATTTGGGGGAAAAATACCAAGTGCCTTAAGAAAAATATTTGTAATTTGTATGAGGCCTAGTTAAAGACGACTTACTCAAGGTAAGAGACAAAAGCTAGCCCTCAGTCATTCAGCACCATTCCAGATATGGTAACTTGATCCAGTAATACCACGAGGTAAGGTGCAGAGGGGATATATAACTTCCAGACTTCCTTTAGCTCTTTGATTAACTTAATATTTAATGCTTGGTAGGGAGGTTGTCCCAATACATTGGCAAGGACAGGGAATGTCCTGGGAAATGTGTAATCTATCTTATTATGAGCTTCCCTGATGTCCAAATCAAAAGCTGAATACTGTACAGGAGGAAAAACAGGGGGTACTGTCCCTGAGGCACAAGCACCTAAAAATCCCGTTTTCATTCCAGGGGGAGAAGGATGCATTGGGGGTTGGGCTGAATTAACAGAGGGACCTCCCACTGAAGAGGGGCATCTGATCCCAAGCTGGGGGCTGTTCCTGAGGACAGTGACCAGTGACCAGGAGGGCCTGAATGTCTTCCTTGCTCAGCTGACTTAATGCTGCCATGAAGCTCCTTTTCTAACCTCCTCCTTTGGGTCTTTCACTTCTGAGCAGCCTCAGGGCCACACAGCTCCTGCGTCTTTTGCACAAGTTGAAGGAGGTTAACAAAAGCAGAAGGAGCTAAGATAGGGTTATAGACTTGGAGGAAAGCTGGCTGTCCAGCCGGAATGCCGGGAATAGCCAATCATGATGATCCTCATACTTAGCAGCTCCTCCTTCTGGATGTTGACCTTTCTCCTCAGGAAGCTCTCCCTCCTGTAGGGAGCTGGTGTTCAGATCAGTGAAAGGGTTCACCAGTAGAGAGGCTTTGTCTTCCAGCAGAGGGGCTATTCTAGTCAGGGTTTTACTGGAGGAACAGATATAACGCAAGATGTGTCAGTCCCAGAGTCGGACGAGAAAGTGTGCTGAGATCATGTACACACTGCCAACTGAAGGATTCAGTGCCAAGGCTCTTATACTCACTGCAGTGTTCCATCCCTACTGGTCTCTACTGGTCTTAACCAGTTTCTACTGGTTCCTAACAGTCTCTCATGGTTTGTCATTGTGTCTGAAAAGGAAGGTAGAAGAATGTGCTATGGAAAGCTGAAGGATCCAAAGAACAGGCTGTCGAGTCTGTGCAGGAAGCCAGGAGCTAAAGTCCAAACTGAACTGTTCTGGGGCAGGGACCTCATGGCTCACAGGGTGAAACAGCCAGGCAATGCAGCCAAATTCATAATACGTATCGATCACCAGGCATCCCGGCAAGTTGACACAATGTATCAAGCACTACAGGGACCATAGGGATAACATTTTGAAAAGGGGGTACACTAGCTTCACAACTTCCTTACATGTACCTTTCCACAACCTGAGAATCCAGGGCTGATTGCAGGGCACAAAGTGAAAATATCTATAGGCACCCATTTTGGGTCTATGATAGTTTTATAGTAATCCCTAAGGACCTTTCTAACTTTATTTCAGATTCTTTATTGAGCATGCCCACCTCTGGAAACCATGAACAACATCCCCCCCAAAAAATAGAGCCCGGCAGGATGGCTCAGTGGTCTAAAGCGCCTGCTTGGGAAAGCTTGGATGGCATCAGGGACCACGGTTCAATCCCTGGCACCACATGCTGCGCCAGCCCTGCCCTTGGGGTGGGGCTGAGCCGGCCATAAAAATGAGTGAATAAACAAATAAAGGTTCTGAAACAAGAAATAAATAAATAAATAAATAAATAAATAAATAAATAAATAAATATAAATAAATAAATAAAATGCTGCAGGGACCGTGGTTTGATCCCCGGCACCACGTGCTGCACCAGCCCTCCCCTCAGGGCAGGCTCAGCCGGCCATAAAAATAAAAATAAATAAACAAATAAACAAACAAAAACCTGGGGCCCGGCGGGATGGCTCAGTGGTCTAAAGCGCCTGCTTGGAAAAGCTTGGGCGGCTTCAGGGACCGCGGTTCAATCCCCAGTACCATATGCTGCGCCAGCCCTGCTTCTAGGTCAGGCTGAGCCGGCCATAAAAAATGAGTGAATAAACAAAGGTTCTGAAACAAGAAAAAAATAAAATAAAATAAAATAAAATAAAATAAAATAAAATAAAATAAAATAAAATAAAATAAAATAAAATAAAATAAATTCTTAAAAAAAAAAAAGAAAAAATAAAAAAAGAAAGCCAAAAATTTGTGAAAGGTCACAGTGATGCCCTGGGACTTAAGTATAGTCCTGATGATGTGTGTAGTGAGCTCCTATTCCTGAGATTATGTGCGCCCCTTTTTATTCCCAATGAGTTTTCCCTGGTACTCACTTACTCATGAGGCCTCTCTGCTGCCAGGGTTCCATGCTCTGAACCTAAGAATGCCTCTGGTGCTTGTCCAGGTGAGAGCTTCAGAGGTCCAACCCTTGCAGGGGGCATCAGAGTAGAGGGAGAATGAAATGAAATGAAATGATGAGATGGAAAGAAAGCAAGAAATTAAGAAAGCAAGAAAGCAAGCAAGCAAGAAAGAAAGAAAGGAAGAAAGAAAGAAAGAAAGAAAGAAAGAAAGAAAGAAAGAAAGAGAGAAAGAAAGAAAGAAAGAAAGTGATGTGGTGAGTTAGACTGCTGGTCCAGCAATGAGTTTATTTTGCTTCAAGCTTACATATGAGAAATCTTGATTCTGTGGCCAACATTTGTTCTAGTTAACTCTAAGCTTTCTTATTTTACTAGGGACTGAATAGTTTCCCAGGACCACGCTGATAAATGAAAGAAACACCGAGTCCACCATTGGGCCCATTGCCCAAATTGTGGGCCAAGGAAGCTGGGCATGTTGCCACATTCTACCTCCTTATCAGACTGTTCCCTCTGCCAGGTCAAACCAGTTTTGGGGTCTGGCATCCATCATTTCTCCTTCCACTAGACTTTGAAATTCAAGCATTTGGCTGATAAAAATTAACTCAAGGAAAGCTAAGTGTTCAATAAGGAGGCTAAAATTGGGGCTAAAACTTCTGTCACTGTTACCTTCTCCCATGAAATATTCTTCTGGACCATGGCAACCCAGAAACAAGAGTTCATGCTGCTTCCTACGCTGGGCAGAATCTAAACAGTACTGCAAGCAGGGGCGCTGTAGTGGCTCACTCACATCCCAGCCTTATGCACCGGGCTGGCATTTCCCCAAAGAACAACACATGGGCCTCATCACAGAATGTATGCTTGTGCTACGGCCTCACTGTGGGCATTGCTTATCAAAGCTACCACAGCACTAAGCATGGGAACAGCATTTCTCTAACAACATTGTGTTTATCTCATTTGTCACTCACGCTAGGTGTTGTTGGGCTGAAGGAGAAAGGAAGAGTGGAGAGGAAGAGTGAAAACGCAGCTCAGACCGTGCCAGGTGTGCATGACTTGGCACGAGCAGAAAAGATTGGATGCTGACTTGGGTGTGGTTTTTGAGTCCTAGTCTGACTTAGAATGGACTTGAATGAGGTATTAAAACCAAAAACAGAAAAATGGGTTATGGAACCTGCTCACAGGATTGTGAAAGATGAAGAATAGTGAGGAACCAGAGCAGATTTACCTGAAGGGAGAGATGAAATGGTAAAGCCTTTTACTGTTTGTGGTGAACGAAATTTAATCTCTTCAACATTAACATATCTGATGGGCTGGTCCTTTAGATACAACTAGAAGAAAGAATGAATTTCAGGTGTAGTGTTGCATTCCTCATGATTTAATGAATAATTTGAAGAACACATTCATACTATGATGTATTTTGAGATATGTCAATACAAACAATATTTTGTTACATTAAGATACATTATTCTTAAAATTTTGCCCATGTCATCAAAAAGAAAATTGCTTGTTGATGGAGAGCGACATGAGACAGAAATATTTACATCAGATTTCTAGGTCAGTACTCAGATTCTATGTTCAGGTACTACAAAACCAATATTTTAAGTTGTGAGCAATGATTAGTGAGAATCTATACTGAACTAAGAGCTATAGCAAGCCTTCCTTTGTCTTGTTTTTCTCTGATAGATTGTGGACCCTAAGGAAGTATGAGAGCTATGGAGAAAGAAGTCAGGTTGCAGGAGGATTTACATAACAGATGGTTTCTAATAACTAATTAGCATTTCAAGAGTTCAGCAATGGCTTCATACTGTCTGCTAAATCAAGCTAAATAGGTACGTGGCATTATTGTAATATTGCCTAAATTTCCCAAAGCATATATCCGAAAGATGAGGCAGATCTAGGTGATTGAAAAAGCCAAGTAGCCAAGGGTACAAAGTAACACAAACAGCAGCATCTAAGACATAAGGACTAGTGCTTCCAACTCAATCAGAGATAAATTTTAAGTTCCAGAAACATCAATCAGCACGTGAGAAAAAAATGAGTGTAGCCTAAACTATCCTGGAGAAAGATTATGAAATGAAAAAAGATATAATTCTTCAAAAACAAAACATTCATCCAGTGCACAGAGAACAAATGAAAAAAAGTACAAATACTAAATTCAGCTGAGTATAAGAAGTCAGTCTTAGAAATTTCCAAGGACAAGAGCCAGGGAAAACTATCTTAAGAAGAGGAATATTATCATCTTGATGGCAAACATGCTTGCTCCTGGAAGATAATGGAGAAAGGACTTAAAATTCTGAGCTATTTTTCTTCACATGTACTGAAAGTGTATTTATAAATAAAATTGTAGTTCAATAATCTTAAAGTCTTCATAATGAACTTGGAAATACATTCAGCATGTAGGTCTAGCGGAGCAATAGTGTAGCAGGTATGAGTTTCTCATCCAGACCATCCTGTGACTGAGGGAGACACATGGAGACAGGGCTCACAAAGGATAGGATGCACTATAATAGCCTACTGGTGAAACAGGCTAGAGTTAATGTCTATGCTGCTCCTGAAAGGTTGAACTGTGGCCACACAGACAGCCATCTAATGCTGAAACATTCAAGTGCTCCATGTGAATCCAGAAGGTCGACTTGATTAACTTGGCCTGGGATGAAACTTTCAGACATCAGTTGCCTGAACTACACACCCATGCACACTAATCTTTGCAAAATGCAAGCACTGCAATTAAATCTAAAAACTGAGGGCTTTGTTTAGGAAAAACAACTCACCACACTTGTGATGTCATTGCAGAGGGGTTCTTCATGCTTTCAGAAGCAAGTGGACCATGAGTCTCCACAATTGGACTAAGCCATGAATCTAAAAGTGAATGGTCCAGGTCATTGTAATATTTTTCTGCAGTGATATTTTGGGTGGTGTTTGCATGGCAAGGAGAATGTAGAAAATACATTATCAATGGTTAGCAAATTTTTCTGTCCTTGAATTCAGTGACTAATGCTCTATGTTAGAGGAGACTCTTTCCAGAAGACTGGTCAAATAAAACTCAGTTACATGAACGCACAGAGTAAAATATGACAAAATTAACATTTATAGTTTCTTCAACTTTCAAAATCACAACTATCTTGATGCACAATGATGTATATAAAATCTCCTTGCATAATGTTACTATGCATATACTTCTAAAAAGTTGTTAAAATGTTTCTATATTTAAGAGCAATGGACTCTTTTATTTAGCAATGTTTATTGACAGTTTTATGTCAGATATAGTGGAAGGTTTCTGATCTTGCCACCAAGATGAAAAAATCAATGCTATTCTGGTAAGGAATATATTTGAAGAAATAAAAATGTTAAATGGATCATGAGGATGCAGATCATAATGTGATAGTGATATGGGAGAAATATAACTTCAAGTATAGAGATGCCAGATATATTTAGTTCATGTCCCTTTAAACCAAACAGTGATTTATAACAAACAGTGGCAGTTAAGAGTCAGAAAACTTTATTGAGAAATAGCTCCTGAGAGGATGCAGTCCTCAAAGTTGGTTGTCACTGAGGCCCTTTATCAGACGCAATTTATACAGCAAAACTGCACTGTAGGCACAATCGGAGTCAAAGTACAAGCAAACTACAGGATTAAGAATATATAAATATATTCAAATAGCTGATATTGATGTAATAGGGAAGCAACTCACGTTAAAAAGGTACAAGTAAAGAGCAGGGGGGCATTCTGGGAAAGGGGTGCCTTAGGTGCTCAGTCCACCAGGGTGACTGTATTCAGGTGTCCTGGTCATGCCCCTGGGTGACTGGTGTCTATCTGGACTTCCCAGGTGAGGTGACACCGATCATCCTAAAATCCTAATCTATTGCTAATCTCTCAGTGAGACCTGTAAACCTGGTCACTGAACACTTACTTGAGGTCTGGCCTTCAGCAGATGCGTCCATCGCCACAGCTCTGCTGTGTTCCCCTTTTGTGCTGACTCACTGAAGGTCCATCCTTGTCTGACTGCATAACTTCTATCCAACTCAGTTGCCTACAAAAATAGGGTGAATACTGGGGTTCTTAAAAAAACATGACTGCAAAGAAATGCAACCCTTTTCTGTTTTATACTTTTGTACACAGTAGAAATAGAATTTTCAAAGTATTATTAAATGCATAGAATTCACAATCATGATCATGTGTACTTTGTTACTTTACTCATGCTTTAGACAAAATCCTTGATGCCCAAAATTAAGGAAGGAAAGGTTTATTTATCTCACAGTTGTAGAGGTTTCAGTCCATAATCGGCTGGCTCCAGGGCAGGGTGGAGTGGCAAATGGGCAACAGTTCATGGCAATGAAAAACAGCAAAATCATCAAGAATAACAGGGCAGAGCAAGCTTCTTTCCCCCTCATATTGTGTGTAGGCTACCCGCCCTAGCACAGGTATAGCACTGCAACTTCAAATCTTAGCACTAGACAATGAGCCAGTCGCAAACTCTAAATTCAGCTGCCTCCAAAATGCTCACTTCACATGGTGGGGTGAGGCTTTGGGAAACATCCAGGCACCAAACATAACCTTCTGCCCTTGGTCTCTGAAAGATTCATGCACATCCCTTTATGTAAATGGCACTTAGTTAATCTCTGAATCACCGAAGTCCTAACAGTTTCAGGATTGCTGAAAAGTCCAAGTCTGGAGTCTCCTGTGAGGGGTAAGACAAAATTCTAGTTATAAGCTCCCATACGAATGAAAAAGGAAGTGAAACACTTCCAATGTTCAATGGAAAATACAAATATTTCCATTCTAAAAGTCCCAAACAGGAAGATACAAAAGCATGGGAACAAAGCATTTTTTTAAAAAAAATTTTTTCTTGTTTCAGAACTTTTGTTTATTTATTTATTTTTATGGCCGGCTCAGCCTACCCTGAGGGCAAGGCTGGCACAGCATGTGGTGCCGGGGATCGAACCGTGGTCCCTGCAGCAGCCCAAGCCCTCCCGAGCAGGCGCTCCAGACCACTGAGCCATCCTGCTGGGCCCCAATATGTCCTATAGTTTTATGCACAGCATCCAAGGCAATCTGTGACAAGTTTTGAACTCCAAAGGGCTTGGTTGGCTCTATGACTCTGCAGTTTTGGTAGTAGTAGTGCCCAGGTGTTTTCTTTTGAGCCTATTCTACTCCCTTTTTACAGGGTTTATAAGACAATCCACATTCCTGTCTTCTCCAAATTTCTGTTGTCGCCACTGCATCTTTGGTTTTGCCCTTACAGTGTCACACGTTGCCTACGGGGGTGGGGTGGGGTGGGTGGCACACTGCCTGGATTCTGAAAATTGGATGGAAGCCTTCTTCACCCCATAACTCTTGCATTCTGCAAGTGCCTAAACATGTGCCTCCTGGATGATGCCAGTATCTATGTTTGATGGAGCAGTAGCCAGGTTTCCTTTTCTCTTGGTTGTAGGAGTTGATTGCCTGTATTCCTGGGCACTCTGAATACAGTTCTGAGAAATAAATTCTTTTTTTTTTTTTTGTCTTTTTGAGACAGGGTCTCGCTACGCAGTTGAGGCTGGCCTTGAGCTCACTTTTGTAGCCCAGGCTGGTCTCAAACTCACACCAATCCTCCTGCCTCAGCCTTCCAAGCACTGGAATGATAGGTGTGAGCCACCATGCCCGGCTAAGAAATAAATTCTTGATGTTGTTCCATTCTGGTGTTCAGATACATAGTGCTCTGTCTTTCACTTTTGCAGTTTTGAGGCTGTAAGGATGGAGTCCTAGTGCTTCTTGTAGCCCTCTGGTCACCTTTTTATTCTCCTGCTCCTTCTCAGCAGTCAAGATCCCCTCAGCTCAAGATCTTTGTACTCCACAACTTAGCTATAGCTTAACTTTCTGGCCAAACTCAGAACTTTGCTCTTGATCTACAATGTAAATCTAGATAAAAATTTCCCAAGGTCATGCTGTTTCCACTGAACTTGGGTTTTAATGTTATATTCACCAAGGCATGTTGCATATGAATTCAAGATGGATTTAATCTGGGCCAAAATTGAAGTATAATTCTGCTATTTTACAATAAGAGATCTTCAACATTGATCAACAATTTCTTTTAAATTTTCACCAATCTGAAAGAAGAGCCTACTCAAGAAACAAGTTTATTATGAAGGAATTCTTTCTGAACACTGCCAGAGGCAGTTGTTTTGTGGGTTTTTGAAATTAAGGGTAAAAGAAAGTATCAATTAAGAGATTCACCACTGAGTTGTAGTAAATGATCCACACTAATATCTCATACTCATACGTGGGTGTGATAAAACCCAGGAAGGCATCGATGACAGAATCGATGCAGTACGGCAGCCATGACATCAGGAAAGCTATCACTGCGACCCCCAGGGTGGTGGCTGCTTTCCTCTCCCTCCTGGCCACCCTGTCCTTGTAGCTGTCTGATGAGTTTGCAGGCTTATTGCTCAGGCTTTCAATTTTCCTAGCCTGCTGCTTTGCTATCAGGAAGATCTTGGAGTAAACACTTATCATCACGAGTGCAGGGATCAAAAGTAATAGGAAATGGATCAAGACCCAGCTTTGATCCACTGCCAACTGACAGCCCTTCACACAGGTGAGGGCACTCACTAATCCCTCCAGTCCAGCTTTATTTGCTCGGTGTAAAAAAATAAAAAAGAGCTATAGACAACAGCAGTTAGAGTAGTGATGGAAGGTTCAATCATAAGAGAGTTGTAACATAGAGAAACTGTCCCCAAAGTACCAGCAGCTCTCCACAGACCTGACCATGCTGAAGGGCATCACCGTTGTCCTCACCAAGAAGTCCTCACAGGCCAGAGAGGTGATCAGAAAGTTGGCTGCAGAGTGGAGCTGCTTGAAGTGGAAGATGGAAGCCACGACCAGCAGGTTTCCCAGGACAGCCAGGGCTGCGCCAGAGCCAAAGAGCAGGTAGAGCAGCAGGCGGGGGCCCGGGGAGTAGGGAGCTTTGCTGCAGGATCCGTTCACATTCTCATAGCACAGCTGGAAAACCAACTTTCTGGATCCCAAGGTAGCTGCTCTGTAGATGTCTCAGATAATTTCTCAGGGTTCAACGCTGTTCTCACCCTTGAGCCCCACATTCTGTAGCTAACAGCTCTGCTCAGAAAGTCCCTTGGTCTTATTGTGTACAGTTCAGAGACACAGCAGTAGGAATGAGAGAGAGAGACAAGAAGACAAAAAGCTGGGCTAGGTGGCCACCAGTCTGCCTGATGCGCAAGACTAACTCAACTCACATGAAAACCTTCCTTTATTTATACTTTTGCAAAGTTTTTATCACATGACACAAGGTGGCTTAGAGACTAATAGCTGGCCTTAACCAGACAGGATATTTTTCTCAGTACTGGGGTAGCTTGTTTGCTTTAGGGCCTGAGGCCCAGACCCATCTACACATGCTTCATCAATTTCCTGGCTTCCTGCGGCTCCCAACAAAACAGGAAGTCGATGAGTGCCTGAGAATAAGAAACCCGCCCACTTTCTGCTCCCTTCAACACAGTCTCTCACGTTCTGCATCGGTGGGTAATAGCTTTCTGGTTTAGAAATAACTTGTTTTCAGAAACGATACAATTTTTGGAGTCATATACTTCATTTTTATTTAGTGCCTCTAGATAAAGCACCACATGCGTCTATATTTCAACTCAGGAACACACACAGTCAACAGGGACTCTTTCTAAGTCTCCGTCCCCTGCTGTCCCTGTGCATGTCTCTGCCTCTTTGCAGTTGTGCATTGCTCATGGTCTCGCTGGCCTGGTCTATCCATGCCCACTTATTCTGAAGCCACTGCCATCCAGATTTATCTCCAGCATTCCTGCAAAAGTTTAATTGTGTTCATCAATTACCTGCCTGTTAATTACACGCAAGCACTCTCAGTATTTAATTAACTTGGCATATTCATTCCACTTGGCCCTCTTGCTTATGTTCTTCATTGCAAAAAAAAAACTCTTTCATTCCATAGGGTTTCTCGGGCCAGTTTTTCCTCTTTCTTTTCGTTTCTTGCTGTTTTCTTTTGCAATCAGATTAATTTAATTTAATTTTTTATGTAAGTGCTTCAGGGTCTCACTATACAGCACAGACTCATAGTGATCCTCCTGCTTTCAGTCTCCCCAGGCTGGGATTATAGGTGTGCGTCACCACGTCCAGACTTGGTGGCCCACTCAGTGCACCTGGGGGCAGTGCTGGCACACCATGTGTTGCCAGGGATCAAACACAAGTCCCTGAGCTTGCCAAAGCAGGCATTTAGTTCACTGAGCTATCTCACTGGCCTTGTATTTTCACTGTGCAAACATTGAATATCTGATACATGCTAGGCTCCGTGGCAGGTGCCCAAGAAGCAGTCATGTTTATCCCTATGATTTCAAGAATATTGGAATTTGTGACACTGCAATTGTGTATGTCTGAACTAATTTCTTTATGGGATGAAAATATATATTTCTCACATCATCAATGGATGAACTCCGGTGTCATGTCCTCCATTCAGTGCAAACTCGACCCATTAACCTTCCCTGCCAAATGTGCTCTTCATCCTCTGTGTTGTATGTTCCCTTTGGCAAGTTATAGACCTCGGAGCCACCCTTCACTCCTGCCCTCCGTCCCGCTGCTCTAAGTCCCCACATGCTTCCCATCTTCAGATCGCACGTGTAATGTTTTTTGGAAAACAGGGAAGCAAAATTACTGAATGGGAGTGGGTGAGATCAAGCACGAGACTGGATAGAGAAAGTAACCTAGCATAACTAGGAACATTTTTTATATGATCAACAGAATGACTGCTTTCATGTCAAATTTGTGACATATCCTCTTGTACATTTATCCTAAAATATTTCAAGATCTTAATTCTAAGTAGCAGATTACATTTCTCTCTTTAGTCTTAAATATATATTAAAAGAAACGGAAGTCTTTAACGTGTCCTACTTCTAGTTTCTTTGAAGAATGAAATTTTATTACTGCCCCAGACCTGAAATTTGTTTTATGGATTTCTGCCCTTTTCATGATTTGGGGTTTTTGCAAGGCAAGCAATATAGCTGAGGCCACATTTTGTAACAATTTATAATGAGTCGCTCAGGAATCATGTACAAGAAGTGCAAGAAAGGCCCAAATGTCGGTGGTGGAAGCTAGAAAGTCTATGCCAGTGGGATGAAGGATCTGTGCTAGCAGGCTGAGGGGTCTGCACTGGAGCTGGGAAGCAAAACCCAAGGTAAGCACCAGAGCTCCCCGAGAAGTGCCACAGACATTCTCAGCGCCAGTGAGGTCCCAAGGTCCTCTGGCGATGAAGAAAGCTGGGGTCCGTCGGGAAAGCCAATGCAACAGGCTTCATGAGCCTGAGCAGCGCACCAACTCCACCTCTGCAGCTGGGAAATGATGATGTTCAAGATGAGGACTGGAGCTTTGCCAAGGTTCATCAGGAATGCCAGCGTCACGAAGTGCCCCAGCAGAACAGCCCACGAGAGCTTGCAGCTTCCGACAGTTCCTACGGCTTCTCCAAACAGCCTCCCTAACAGCACTCCAGCAGCCTCTCCTGCTCTGCCTTTATGCTGTTGGCACCAACCCTGAGACGGGCCTCCTGCACCCAGCACCACACTAGTTCAATTCAGTTGGGTATAAGAAGTCCACCAGCAGTTAGCAGTCTGCTACGGTTCTTAACGTTCTTCCTCAGCTCTTTAACACCTGACAGTGGTGTCAGAGTGAAACTCAGGGTCTAGAGAACTGTGGGAACCACCTGCACTGTAGCTCACACATCCTTGCATCTAGCTGTTCTGTGGTTACCTTGTGGAGAGTGAACTTTGTTTCACTTATGGGAAGCTATGTGAGATGATAAATTCACATCTGCAGGGAAACAGGCTGCTGTGCTTTGCTTTGATGCATGTAGTGGCTGTCTTAAATTTTTTAATGATGTTATCTTTGTTTTTATTAAAAGGGAAAAAAGACAATGAAAACAATGATACAGATTTTTTTTTTCCAGCACTGGGGTTTGAACTCATGTCCTTGCACTTGCCAGGCAGGCACTTGTGCTGTGGAGCTATCTCCCCAGCCCTCAATGATACAGAATTTTGAAACACAATAGTAGATAACATTGTGTATTATTACCTTTAAGTAGTTGCTCAGATTATAAGATATAGGCATGAAAAATTATCTTTGAATTCATGTTTTGTTAAGTGAGTCAAAGGGACAATGGTATGTGTGCGGGACCCTTGAAGCCTAGAATCACCTGTGGTCCTGCATGACACCAGGTATCCTTCCCCCTGACGTATTCCAAGCCACCTGATCTCCAACCCATGGAAACTTGGGCCCAGTTTCCACTTACCCACGCTCTGGCCACTCTGCCATCCTCTGCCCGCCCTATTAAAAGTTACTTGTAAGAAGGAGAGAGTCACAGTTGGTTGTCACCTGTGGCCCCAGGGCTGGGTGTAGCCTGTTGTCCCCATCCCAGATTTGGACCCATAGTACCTTCAGGGGCTGATTTTCTGGGCCAGGTCTCTCCTACTCTAATCCATTGATCATGCGCTTCCTGGTATAGAGGCTGTGACCACGCCGAGCTACCTGTCTGCTGTGGATTGAGATGGCTGCCCCGTTAGATGCCTGGGTGAACTTCTTTGTTCCTATGTCAGGATGCTTAATGCAGCAGATGACACGAGGGGAGCCTGGTGGTGGGTGGGCCACTTGCATGCATAGCTTGGGCCACCCATACAGACACCTGTCGGTGCCTATGGTTGCCCTGCACTGTAAGTTCCTTTCTCAAGGGAGTGGGCCACTCTACAGGTGCCATCAAATGTGCCAGGTCTTGGAAATCACAAAAGAAAGAAAATCTTTAGAAATACTTTAGAAAGGAAAACACTTTAGAACATTTCTAACCATGTTTTCTTATATTTTTGACAAAATTTCTTTTTCTTCATTAATTTTTATCAGGAACCTCAAAAAACGTTCAGATAGTTTTGTACATAAAGACCTCGTAATAGTACTGGCAATACTGGGCTTGGTTATGACTCTCAAAGGTGTTTTTCTAAAATACTACAGCACAAACATGTTCTGTTGAACACCTTATTAGTTATAATTTTCAAAATAAATTTCTTTTCATGATTCACACCTTACACTGTAGGGACTGTTCATGAGGAGTTTAGACTGAGGAAACGTGGTTGGCTGACATCGTTCAGTGCCTTGGGAGCAAGAGGTCTACTAAAGGGGCTGCTCAAGTATGAAACTGTTGTTTGCAAGTGAAGTTCTGCCGATGTCAAGAATCAGGTATTATATAATGGGATTTCTGGCTTGACGCTGATTTATAGATTCGCATGTGGTTGGTTGTGAGGTTTAAGTTTAATTTTGTAACTTAAAGAGAAAAATCTCAGTTTTTAAATTTATTTCTTTTCTCCATAGTGCAAATAGAAAAAGGACACACTGTGAAGCAGACTTGGAAAGCGGCTGCGCAGCCCTGCAGTTTGATGTCTTTATGATTACTACTGTCTCCAGCAGCAAAGGGCAGGGACGCGGCCAAGAGTCCAGGAGCAGAGCCATGAGCAACAACCTCTCTCAACCCTCTGTGCTGCTTTGCTATGAGAATGTCAGCGGGTCCTGCATCAGGACGGCCTACTCTGCAAGCTCCCAGGTGCTGCTGTATGCAGCCTTCGGCTCTGGGGCGGTGCTGGCTGTCTTCGGAAACCTCCTGGTGCTGATCGCAGTCGTCCACTTCAAGCAGCTGCATTCTCCGGCCAATTTCCTGATCGCCTCTCTGGCCTGCGCTGACTTCTTGGTGGGCGTCACTGTGATGCCTTTCAGCATGGTCAGGTCCGTGGAGAGCTGCTGGTACTTTGGAGCTCAGTTTTGCACCCTGCACAGCTGCTGTGATGTGGCGTTCTGCTACTCTTCTCTCTTCCACCTGTGCTTCATCTCCATGGACAGGTACATGGCTGTTACTGACCCCCTGGTCTACCCCACCAAGTTCACGGCGTCTGTGTCGGGCATTTGCATCGCCGTCTCTTGGATTCTGCCCATCTTGTATAGTGGTGCTGTGTTCTACACGGGCATCAATGATGATGGGATGGAAAGTTTAGTGAGTGCTCTCAACTGTGTGGGTGGCTGTCAGATAGTTGTCAACCAACACTGGGTTTTGATAAACTTTTTGTTATTCTTCATACCTAACCTTGTTATGATAATCCTTTATAGTAAAATATTTTTGGTAGCCAAGCAACAAGCTATAAAAATTGAAAGTACTATGGGCAGTTCCTCAGAGACAGCCTCTGAGAGTTACAAAGCCCGAGTAGCCAAAAGAGAGAGAAAAGCTGCCAAAACCCTGGGGGTCATGGTGGTAGCATTTAATGTTTGCTGGTTACCATATACACTGGACACATTAATTGATGCTTTTATGGGGTTCATCACACCCGCCTATATTTATGAGATTTGCTGTTGGGGTGCATATTATAACTCAGCCATGAATCCCTTGATTTATTCTTTGTTTTACCCTTGGTTTAAAAAAGCCATAAAACTTATTTTAAGCGGGGAAGTTTTAAAGGATAGCTCAACAACTGCATGTTTATTTTCAGAGTAACTATAAGCACTATATTGAGAAAATAAAGAATATTTTCAAAATTAGAAATTTATGATGAACTTGAATATGTGAAGCAAATATATTTATTGAAGTTGGGGAAATAACTATATGCTTAAATTACTGAAACTGAAACTTATGAGAAAGTTTTTTTTGTTTGTTTGTTTTTTTTGTTTTTTTGGTGGAGCCAAGGATTGAACTCAGGTCCTTGTGCTTGCCAAATAGATCTACTGATCTATCTCCTCAGCCCCTTAAAATTTTAAATTATTGCAAAGATATTTACCACATTAACTAGTAAAAAATAAAGCACATCTGTCACCTATGTTAATGTTTTCTACATGTATTTGCCACATGCTTTTCTCAGTCAAATTTGATGACTGCTAAACCTCATTTTTCTACATGGCATCTCTTGTCTTTTATTATGCTGAGCTCTAGGTCACTTTCAAATGTTTTCCTGCTCCGTCTCCAGGGATACTGTATTAGTTTGTGAGGGCTTCTGTAAGCAGGTGCCTCTCACTGGGAGGCTCAAACCACAGGTTCACAGACTCAGATTTCTAGAACCTAGAAGTCTAGGATAAAGGTTTTCAAGGGGCAGTGTCTTCTGAGGGATGCTTCATTTGGTCTGCAGATGTCCTTTTTAGAAGTTAGGGTAGGAATGTCACACATGAATTTGGGGTGACACAATCCAGCTCATAACAGCCATGTTACATGTTCTGTTACACAGGTCTTGCTTTAATTTGCCTTTAACCACCTAGCAGAAAAGTTTAACCAGGAGGCATAAAAAGTAAAGCTGGATTAGTATGTTCCGCTGTAAAAGGCTTAAATCAATAGCATCTGACATTGCCAGTTCTGTCAATAACCCACTACAGTTATGAAATACTGGACCATATATATAACTACTTTCTCTTAGTTCAATGAGAAGAAATTTTTGTATCAACAATGATTAGAAAAATTATCATGTCTGCATCCTGTGCTCTCAATAACTACTACAAGCACAACAATATGCATTGTATCAGTTATTGGGAATGTACTGCTGAGGTGTTTTGAAACTGTCACATTGTTATTTCTTATTAAAGCTAATAAAAAAATAAAGCAATAATAATACACATCAAAATGCATAAAAAATACCACATCTACTTTATCTATTCCTCAGTTGATAGGCATTTGGGTGTTGCCAAGATTTATCCATCACTAACTG
Organism: Myocastor coypus; assembly: GCA_004027025.1. Taxonomy (NCBI): domain Eukaryota; kingdom Metazoa; phylum Chordata; class Mammalia; order Rodentia; family Myocastoridae; genus Myocastor; species Myocastor coypus. The sequence continues at coordinate 79,826 of PVJA010004284.1, forward strand.
CACTGCTATAAACATGGATGCACATATGTCACTGTGGTATGATGTTTTCAGTTTTTTTGGAAAAATGCTGAAGAGGGGAATAGCTGGGTTGAATTGGACTTCCAAACCTAGCTTTTTGAAGAATTGCCACACTAATTTTCCATAATGGTCATACTAGTCTGTACTCCCACCAACAGCGGAGAAAGGTTCCATTTCCCCACAGCTCCTGAAGTGTTTGTTATTGGCTGGCTTCTTCTTTTTTTTTTTTTTTTTTTAAGAATTTTTAATTTTATTTATTTATTTATTTATTTATTTATTTATTTATTTATTTTCTTGTTTCAGAACCTTTGTTTGTTTATTCACTCATTTTTATGGCTGGCTCAGCCCACCCTGAGGGCAGGGCTGGCACAGCATGTGGTGCCGGGGATCGAACTGCAGTCCTTGAAGCCGCCCAAGCTTTCCCAAGCAGGCGCTTTAGACCACTGAGCCATCCTGTCGGGCCCTATTGGCTGACTTCTTAAAGTAAGCCATTCATTCTGCAGTGAGATGGAATCTTAAGTGTTGTTTTAATTTGTATTTCTCCAATGGTAAGTTATATCGAGCAATTTTTTTCCTATATTTACTTGGCATTTGTATTTCTTCATCTGAAGAGTGTATATTCAACTCAGATGGCCGTTTATGGATTGGGTCTCTCATTTTGTGGGGGAGGTGATAGGATGTTTTTAAATCCTTTATATATTTTATACAGAAGGCCTTTGTCAGAGGGACAATCTGCTATACTTTGTTCCTAATTTGTGAGTTTGCTTTTTACTCTGCTGGAGATTTTTTTTTTTTTTTTTGTCTTTTTTTGAAACAGGGTCTCACTGTGCCATTCAGGCTGGCCTTGAGCTCACTTTTGTAGCCCAGGTTGGTCTCGAACTCACACCAATCCTCCTGCGTCAGCCTCCTGAGTGTTGAGATTACAGGAGTGAGCCACCATGCCTGGCCAGAAATCCAGAAATTTCTTTTTTTTTTCTTTGTCTTTTTGAGTCAGGGTCTCACTATACCAGTTCAGGCTGGCCTTGAGCTTAATATGTATATATATATATATATGTCAAACTGTCTTTATTCACATATTGTTCATTTATAGAAGACTAAAAATATTCCATGAAAACACTTGCAGAGTTAATAACCTAATTTAGGAATGTAAAAGAATAAAAAAATGCAAAAATCAGAAGCATTGCTGTATGCCACTAATGAATTAACTGTGAAATTATAAAACATTCCAATAACCTCAAGAAAAAAAAATTAGTACTTGGAAGTAACCTAACCACAGAAGTGAAAGATATCTACCATGTAAAGTATAATATTCTGACAGAGGAGACCCAGCAGAGCATAAGAAAATGGAAAGGCATACCCTTTTCTTTGATTAGTAGATACAATATTGCCATACTGGTCATACTTCTACAACTGATACACAAATTATAACAAAATACCAACCAGAATAACCAAAGCACTGCTCACAAAATTAGAAACAATGATCTTAAAGTTTAAAAGGAACCATGAGAGACCCAAAATAGTAAAAGCAATCCTGGAAATCCAAGAAGCATCACAGTCCCAGATTTGATATACTACAAAGCTGAAAGGAACAGCCAGGCATTATAACAACAGTGGACATGGAGATCAGTGGGACAGAATGCTGGATGTAGAATCAATGCAACAAATATTTAGCTACCTTATTTTTGAAAAAGGAACCCAAAGAATACAGTGGAGGAAACACGGTCTATTTAACAAATGGCACTTGGAAGATTGGCTATCCATATGCAGAGGACTGAATCATATATCTCAGCATGCACTAAACCAAAATTATAATGGATCAAAGATATAAATGTTAAAATAGGAACACAATTTTCTGAAAGACAAGGTAGATCAATCTCTTAAAGACATAGGCATGGGCGAAAACTTTCCAAACAAAATCTTAAAGCTGTCAAGAAGCAGTACCACCAGTTCACAATGAGAGACCATATGAAGATAAAAAGTTGCACAGCAAAGAAAACATCAGAATACAATGAAGCAACAGTCTATACAATGAGAACAATCTTTTAGTCCTATTCCTCAAACATAAAACTAAATATAGAATATATAAAAACTGAATAATGCAAGACTAACACAATAAAGCACACCATCACCAATGGACAGCTTAAATGAACAAACATTTCTCACAAGTAAAGATGACCAGTAAAAGTTCAACATCACTGGCCACTAGAAACATTCTAATGAAAACACTACTGAGTTTCCATACACTGTATAAAGAATAATTATCATCAAGAAATGAAATAAAAACAATCTGTTTGGTCTGTGGGAAAAATAAAGCACTCATACACTGTTGGTGAGAAATATAAACTTGTTCAACCTTGCTAGGGATAACTAGGGAGATTCCTTGAAAAATAAAGACTAATAAATGTATTTGATGCAGTTATTCTTCTCTAGGTATCTTACGAAATTTTTAAGACATCATACTATAGAGAAAAATGCATAGTCAAGTTTAACGAGGCACAGTTCATAATGACTAAATCTTGGAAGCCACCATATTCTTTCAATATTCCATTCATTTATCTGATAATGGGTTTATGTCAACTAGAAGATGAATGAATAAAGAAGTTTTTCTGTTTCTTCTCTACGATAAAAAAATGCTAACTTAACTCATTTGTAGAAAAATAGGTGCACCTTGAGACCGTACTGTTAAGTAAAATAAATATCACACAGTCCAAACACCACTTAGTTTTTCTTACATGAGAAACACAAGAGCTAAATGAAGAGCAAAATTAAGATAGATAGCAGGAATAGGGAGAGGTGGGTTCAAGTGGGAGAAGATGATGAAGAGGAGGAATGGGGAATGGGTGGAGGGAAGGTGAATTATGAGGGGATTGAGATATGCTTTATGCATGTGTCTGCCCCTCACCCAGTGTGCAAATACATGCTAATAAAAACAAGCACTAAAATATGATTTTGAATAAATTGAAAAGGAGGATAAATACCAAAATATCAGCAAATACAGAGACACTTCACACACACACACACACACATACACACACACAGAGAGAGAGAGAGAGAGAGAGAGAGAGAGAGAATATCTAGAGATCTCCATTGAGGTGACAGTGTTTGTCTACCACAACTCATCCCTAACCCACAGCAGAAAACCAAGATATACATGAGAAAACAAAGCAACAACAGACTCCCTTAAACGTCTAACTTCTGTGAAGCTGATCCTCTACACAAAAAACAGAGGTGGCTATAGACAGAGAACTTACAAACCAAATGGTCAAACAGCTGAAGAATAAAAGAAGAAACGTATCAGCAAACATATAACATATTTAATGTGCTCACAAGGGCTTCACTAATCCAATATAGATTCTTATAAGTAAATATTCAATGAACTTAAAGAAGAAACAAATAGTAAACTGAATTCAGCACAACAATACATGAAATGCATGATCTTTTTAAAAAGAATAACTATGTATTTAAAAAGTCAAGTGGAGATTGTCATGAAATGTTTGCATTGCACCTCTGGAGCTGCTGCAGGTACACTCCACCACTCGACTCTCCTTTCTGGCCTTTTTCCCTCCCCTTTCCTCTTCCATCATCTCTTGATCTCCTTTATTTGTGAAACACTGACTTCCTCATTTCTGATTTTCTAGCTTTTATTTTTCTCTTTTTATAATTTTGTTTCTATCCAATTTAGTAGAAATTGTGGGTAGCACATTTTCACCAATGTGAAATAGCTGTAATAACAGAAATGAAAACCAAGATGAATGTAGCAGAACACAAACGCAATGATACCCTAAAAAACAAGACAATATGCAATTTGGATGCAATATTTATTAGATATCTTAAAACAGCTGCCACAGAGTTATAGAATAACAGGAAAATTAGAAGATGATTCAGGTGGTATAAAAATTATTCATTGAACTCATAAAAAAGTTTCCAAATTCGAGGAAAGGATGTAATATTCAATTTGAAGATTGTACAGGACTCCAAATGGTCATGACCAGAAATGACCATGCTGTGACTCATCATGATAAGGATTTTTTTTTTAAAAAGGAAAATACTAAAAGCTGATAGAGAAAAATAATGAGTAATCTATAAAGGAAAAGTTATCAGAGTAACTGTGTGTGTGTGTGTCTCAGAGCAATTTTTAAATGCCAGCATAATTCTAAATAGCTTGGAGGAAAGTTTTTTAAGATTGAAAGGAACATAATAATAATCGTCCCAGATTTCTATATCTTATAAAATTTTCTTTGAAAATAATGGAGAAATAAAGATATTCTATGACAAAAATATACTGGAAAGAAAGACATGGTCACTAATACTGCACCGCAAAAAATTATTCCATGGAATGCTACACAGAGACAGGCAGGGCACCAAAACCAGAGTCAAAAAGAGAGGGCGCATGCGCCCATGAGAGTGGTTAAACAAAAGAAAAGAAAGGAAGAATCATTACTGGAAAATTAATATAATAATATGTCTGCATCTTGTAGTTTGAACAACTACTATGAAAATAGTAGTTGCATTGCATTAATTATTGTGGCTGTCCTACTGATGTATTTTGAAACTGTCTCATTTTTATTTCTTTCCTACTATAATTAATTTTTTAAAAAAAATAATATAATAATAGAATTTAAAATACATCTAACAACAGTCACTCTTAGTATCAGTTGTCTCATTTCACCAATTAAAAGATACAGGCCAGGAGATTGGACCAAAACAAAAAGTAACAAACATTACCTACCAGAAAATATTTCAAAAGAACTAAATAGACTAAACATAGAAGCATGGGAAATGATACTCTTCAGCTAGAGCCTCAAAACAAGCAGGAAATGTCATTTTATTTCAGATGCAGACAACTTCAAGCTAAAACTGATCAAAAAGATAAATATTGGCTACAACTGGTAAAGGCAAAAATTAAGTAGGAAGCAATCACAATTACAAATGTCCACTCTTCCTATGTCGTTGCACCTAGTTTCATAAGACCAGGATTTTCAGACTTAATAGGACAGATTCAGTACTGATAGCTACGGCCCACAATACTACCCTCAATTAAGGCAACCAGGAAAAAAACTAAGAAAGAAACATCAGAATTAAGCCATCCCACTGAATAAAGACTTAGAAGATGGCTGTAGAGTATTTTATCCAATGACAACAGAATACAAATTCTAATCAACAATACATGGAAACTTTTTCAAAATTGATCATATCTTCACCCATAAAACCTGCTTAAATAAATACAACAGAATTAAAATAATTGAGTTCATTGATTGGATTGTGGTGGGATGAAGCTAGAACTGTAAAACAAAAGAAGTCACAGAAAATATAGATACATGTGAATATTGAACAATACATCATTGAAAAGTCAATGGATCACAGGAAAAATAAAAAGGAAATAAAAAGTCACTGGACTGAAATGATGGTAGAAGCATGACATGGGACATAATGAAAGCAGTTCTCAGAAGGAAGGTAAGAAATGTAAAACACACAGAATGAGAAGCCCTAAAATAAATACATTCATGATACATCTTAACATCCCCAGCAGACAACAAAACTACAAATCAGAAATTAATAATCCACTACTTTGATCAACTATTGGACTATATAGGGTTATTTTGAGGAATTCGTGCAGCTACAATATTTGAGTGGAAAGGGGTCACCCACCTCTGACAACACAAAACAAACAAGGGGGTAGAAATGAAGGTCCATTTTGTGGTTAAAAAACAAAACAAAACAAAACAAAATAGGATAGATATGCACCTACTTTCTCTTATTCATCGAGGAGATGAACAAGATTCATACTAATAGTGTTTAGACAAGATATCATGTCTTCATCTTGTTTGAGCAACTACTATGAACACAACAATATGCAATGTATTAATTATTGTAGCTGTCCTACTAACTGGTTTTGAAACTGTCACATTGCTTTGTCTTTCTCACTGAAATTAATAAAATATAAAAAAGAAATCTGATGCCAAAAATAGAGATTAATACAAGAAAAGAAATAAGAAAGATCTAAATGAAAGCTATTGAAAGTGAGATTAGAAAGGAAATAAAAAGGATAAATTAGTGAAAAAGTTTATTCTTTGAAAGAATAGGAAGGGAATCGAGCAAACTAGAAGACAGGAGGAAAAAATCAATGACAGAATGGAGTAAGAGCCTGACAAACTTTTAATGACAGCTTGAGAATAATTAATAAATATTGTTTACAAACATGAAAAAGATGATGTGTAATAATTAGAACAAACAAATCCTCAAAAGAGGATTGTCCACACATATATTAACTGTGTCTCAATTTTTTGAAATGAACAAATGGCATCAGAAAATTAGAAAGGCATATATTTATTTTTGGCACAAGCACAGTAGATATAGGAAGTGTCTCACTCGCCTCAGCCTGCTATGGGATTCCACTTGGACAGGATTAGGTACTCGGGATGATTAAGCTAATTTCCTAAGGGAGACGAGTGATCAGAATATTACCCGATCTTTGTTTAATTGGGATAAGAATCCTAATAAAGGTGGCACTCGGACATGCATCAGAGGAGACTATTCCTTCTGAAGTCAAATGCTGCTTTTAAAAAATAGGTAGGAAAGGAAATTTAAAACAAAAATAGACTACAATTTATGCAATCATGAAAATCAATTACCTGTGTATTAGGAAGAAAATAATTTTATCAAAAGACATTAATGAACTTTTAAGAATTAGAATGAGGTAAAAGAAAGGAAAAAATTGTTAATTTAAGTGCAATAACTCAATATTTATTCAATAATTCAATATTATGTTTTCTATGTTTAATTTGTAGATTAAAATTAGACACTTGAACAATCAAGATGACTCCATTATTCTCTACGGAGAAAAACACTTCTGGTGACCCTAACGCTGCTGCAGCTGTCCAGCTGTGCTATGAGAATGTGAACGGATCCTGCATCAAAGCTCCCTACTCCCCGGGCCCCCGCCTGCTGCTCTACCTGCTCTTTGGCTCTGGTGCAGCCCTGGCTGTCCTGGGAAACCTGCTGGTGATGGCTTCCATCCTCCACTTCAAGCAGCTCCACTCTGCAGCCAACTTTCTGATCGCCTCTCTGGCTTCTGCAGACTTCTTGGTGGGGACAACGGTGATGCCCTTCAGCATGGTCAGGTCTGTGGAGAGCTGCTGGTACTTTGGGGACAGTTTCTGTAAATTGCACTCTTCTTTTGAAGGCTCCTTCTGTTATTCTTCCATTTTTCATCTGTGCTTTATCTCCATTGACAGATACATCGCTGTCACGGACCCTCTCGTCTATCCCACCAGGTTCACTGCTACTGTGTCTGGCATGTATATAGCTTTCTCTTGGCTGCTTGCTGTTATCTTCTGCTTTTCTCTTCTTTACACAGGAGCCAATGAAGTTGGGCTGGAGGACCTAGTGAGTGCCCTCACCTGTGTGGGCGGCTGCCAGATTGCAGTCAATCAAAGCTGGGTCTTGATTGACTTTCTGTTGTTTTTCATCCCTGCACTCGTGATGATAAGTGTTTACTCCAAGATCTTCCTGATCGCCAGGCAACAGGCTAGGAAAATTGAAAGCCTGA